>JAYRBW010035572.1:0-11937 GCA_036023295.1 Invenusta paracnida | reverse complement strand
ATTATGCGTTTAAACAAACGTGTGCTTGAAAGTACAATATTAACACATTATCAGTGAAAAAAATCATGTATATATCTACTATTATAACTAAATGAGGTGTAAAAAACACGTTTTCGTGAAATATAATGGAATTACCCTTTGGTACTTCAAAAACATAGAAATTATTAGTACGGAATAAAATATTTAAAATAAAGTCATTATATTACGATAATACCTAAGAATAAAATAGGTCAATATATATATGAGCTCATGAGAGATCAAAAGATTAATTGTTAAATATTAAAATCGCTATAATCTTTTATATTTACTAAATTAAAATAAAACTATGTATACATATATGAATTAAAATAAATAATTACTACCATAAAGTTTCATTGGATAGCTAATATAAAGTTTGTACAGAAATTAATAAATAATTAGTAGGTATATATATATATTTATTTATTTGTATTTTATGAAACGTTGATACTGATATTGATTTAAAAAATTACAATAAAATGTGAAATAAATAATCGAATTTTTACATAAAAATTAAGCGTAAAGTATATACATACCTATAGATACATTAATTAATATTTTCTTATAATTAGATTTCTGATAACATTACATTGAATTCTCGATATATATTTTTTAATTTCCACTTTATCGATGAACGAGAAGTCATGTGACAAAATATGTCAATATATCTCATGAAAATTAAAGAAAAACAAAAATGACGTATGTTCTGCCAAATAATAGGTTAATAAAGAATGCACGTGAAATAAACATAAAATATACCTATTATTAGTTACGCGTTTATAAAAATATAACAATTATGTTGTATAATATAAGTGCATTTCACTAAATTATAAAATAGAAGAGCAAGTAGAACCTTTGTATAAGAAAAATCAAATCAAGGATAACAAAAAGAGGCAGAGTTAATCGTAAAGTTGCTTCTAAACTAAAGCACCCGGACTCTATTCTTATCAAGATTAAGGATATGAGCGGCTCAATAATAAAGACAGGAATATGAATAATAGCCCTACATTAACCGGTAAAGAGAGACTGGTACTTGCATAGATAGGGGACACTATATTCACAAATAAATTTAGAATATGCAAGCTAAGTCTGGATAAACTACAAATTGTGTGTCTGTTTTTAATATGCTATAGTTAGTATCAGCTGTAGTAGTAATAGTTTGATAAACATTTATTCTGTAAAAGTTGCTAAATTGATAATCGCTAGAATTTTTTTTATATAATAATGATTACGAAAAAATATGAAAAGTAAATATGCACTAATGTTGTTTTTTAATATATCTTTGATAAAACAAATAAGCATTAAATCTATTAAATATAATGTCACATGAAATTATCATTTTCCTTACATAAAATGAACTCCCCGAATAGAAAAAAGAAACCAAATGAATATTTAAAATGTCACATTTCTAACCAATTCTGTATACAAATTAGGACGCGTCTATTCGTAAAATAACAAATGAAACCAATAAAACGTAAGACTAATTTAGGAATTTGATTAGAGTTGTAGACATAATATGACATCTTTCCTATCTTTATACTAATTGAGCAATATAGAAATCAAATTACTAAGTATGCGGGCGGCTGAAAGAACAAATCTTTGACAACAAGATTAAAAGATCTTGTGAAACCGACTAATTGGTTTATTTTCTCGATTGATTTTATCAGAATATAATAATTCAATTTTCATAATATGATCTTGTGGAGAGAATAAACAGTTCGACAAAACGAAATAATGAAGAATATCTATATATTACAATAAACTACTACTAGACGTATTAAACCTACCTAATAGTCACATAGTATGACCACTCTAGCTGAGAAATATAGACCTAAAAATTGAAATATAGGTCAGCAAAATATAATAATATAATAGTTCCAACTCCTCCCAACAGGAAGTATGGATATAATAGGAAGTCAACCAAATATAGTTCCAATTTGATAACAATTTATTCAGCTAACTGACCGACCAAGATCTCATCAACAAAGTCACTCATACGAGCAGTCCACGAAGACGACATATTAAAACGAAAAGAAAGGCAATTTGAATAGAAAGAAGTGAGAGGAGAGAAATTGAATGGAGAGAGAAGGGCTTAAAGTATCAAATCACTCTGAATCTTCCGGTGAATTTAAGTTAATGGATTTCTGCAAATATACGGTCAAATGAAGGAAAAGTTCAGTGTCCAAAATGATACAATGGGAGTGAGAGTACAATAATAAATTTTGCAATCCCCATACCTCCCCACAGTTTACAAATCATATATGTATATAGCATGCTTATGTATGTATATATGCATGTCATTATTAAACAAACTCAATCCATTTTTTGATAACATTTAAAACATTTTATAATCTAATTGAGATGCTGAACTTATTGTGAAATAATTATAGTGTAAAAACTCAGTATTTGTGTGTTGAATCGGTACATTTAATCAGTACATATACATATATTATATTATAGGGTCAATTGTATTCACGCTTTTCTGAGATATACATATATATAAATCTTAATCAATTAGTCGCTATAAGCTTAAGCTAATCAATTTATAATTATCTCATTTGCTTAATGTTGTAGCGCATAATATATTTATAAAACTGTTTAGTACATACATGTTTCAATTATGCTAGGTTAATTAAAACTACACGGAGACTAGATTATCAATTTTAAACTATAAAATTCATAATTAGTTCCAATTCAATGAATTCACATATAAAAAACTATTTTAAAGAAGAAAAAACGTAAATAGCATTCTTAGATATATAAATTGCTTTTAAAGCAAAATGTCAGTAATTCCTTATTAACATGATATGAACTCTTCTAATGTTACGTTAATAGTACAACCAAATCACTAAGTAGTAAAATATTGCAATTAAAGTATGTAAATAACAAATTAAGAAGATAAGATACATACAATTTATAATTATTAAAAAATATATTATAGCTGGAATATCAAAACTTAATTTTATAATATTAATGTGTAATAGAAAAATACAACTATTACTATATTATGGATAATTTTTAAAGGAATAAAACAATTTCAGAAAAATCAATAATTCAAACTGAACTTAAATTACACAAAATGTAGAATTAGGATACTTTACATTTTTCAATAAATCTGAAAGATTAAACTCTATATATGTGTTGTCTATATTTTATTTAGAACTAAGAATATACAATTACTCTGAAAAGTCCATGACAATTTTTAGTTTTCACGAAGACATTTCTACGTGACTACTCAAACAATACAAAAGCTGTCAAGGAGCATTAATTCAATATATTATTTATGTATGTACAATAAATTAATGGATTGAGTCATCCTTTTTAATAATCTCTTGAAGTCACATGACTTCCTTTATAACATGTTCAATCAATTGGTAATTAAATTACTCGATAGAAAAACCAAGAAGGGCAGAAAGCAACAGTAAGGTGAGGATGTTAGCGAAAGGCTTAGACTTAGATATACGATCTTCTAACTAGGTAAGGGAGCATATACTCTCTGAAATTGCTCGCGGACCGATAAATTAAAAATGAAGGAAACAAAATATAGAGGAAAAATATTAGGCTACCTCAATTCTATATGCATACCTAGATACTATTTGTTTTTTGCTAGTAACCTTTATATCTAACTATAGGTACATATTTATTTATAATATATAATAAAAAGGACGAGTTTAAAGCGGCCAGTGGCAAAGGTAGAGAAGCTATTATTGAAGTGAAGTAATCAAAGCTATCAGATATTTTTCTTTAGCTACACAATGGTTGTCACAATGCATATTTCATACATATAACATTAAAAATATATAATTGTATATATATATATAACGCGAAAAACTGCGTTTACTAAATAATATGATTTTAAAGTATATTAATAAATTAAAAAATCGATAATTTCATTAATATTATATACATATATATATATATTTTTCAAAATATATTTTTAAATAGAAATTTTAATTAACAAGTGTTAACAAGTAAAAAAATGTTTTTTGTTTACGTAACGAGAAAAGAAAATATAAACCAATATTAAAATGAAAAATTAATAAATATATTGTATAAGTAAACATATATAATAAGCCTTACAAACTTAGAAAAAATCTCAAGTCAACATACAAAATATTATTATTATTTTACATAATACAAAATTAATATAGATCAAATAAACTATTTGTAAAAAATAAGTAAAGTATATCAACATTTCAATGTAATATTTTTAAATAACAATTATATGTTATGTAATTATTCATAATTATCATTTCAATTTAGATGAAGAGAGATATTTACCACTATAATATTTGTAATATAAAAAATATCAGCTATTGGAATTGTACGAAACAATAACGCTTTTGAAATAATATTTGAACCAAAATTATAATCTATTAAAAAATATTTCTTGAACGATTATTGAAAACATATACTTTTCTGGAAAATATATAAATTGGTATTACAGAACACAAAACATCTAAATAAGCCATTTTAAATATTATGATGTAATTATTTATAAAAAAATGTATGTGTAAATTATGTAAGAATTTAGGTTTCTTGTAGGAAGTTTTATAGATTATGGGATAGATGGATAGATGGGGTTTATACACAGGACAAATAATTGATTTAAGAAATTCGGGCTATAAAGCCTATGTATAATATGGCAAAAATAAAGAAATATTAAATTAATTAATAAAATTATTTGTTACATTCAATAATGTCATCCGCAATTTATTAAAAAACGTTATATTTCGGAAATACAATAATTATATGGAAGATCGGCCTATATGAATTATTGACGTAAAACATTTTAAATTAGAATATTAATAATAAAATTGTTACTATTCGTTACCTTATTTTATTGTACGTTTTAAAACGAATGAAATTCTAAAATATGTTTATACCATAAGCAACATAGATAGCTGATTTTTAAACATTAATAATTCACAAAAAAATGTAATAAAAGATGCGTTAAATTTAATATAAAGCTTAATAATAAAACCTAAAAACTAACTATTATAAAACTAATAATAACATTACTTAAAAGTTTCGCTTAAAATCAAAATTTATAGCAGAATTTGTAAATTAAATACCTAGCTACACATATTTTCAATAATAAAATAAATCTTTTATAAATGCCAAAATTGTTAACTAATAAATAAATTGGTTTTAATATATAGCTTATTAATTTCATTGTAATAAACGTAAAATAAATATTGTAAATGTATCAATATTTATAAAGTAAACAAATATAATTATTTTGAAATGTTTAACAATAAGCGAAAGAATAAGCATTGTTTATTATTATAAAATGGTTTTATATATTGCTGAAGAATAATATATATACATGTATACATGTTATTCATTATAAAAAAGTATATATAAGTATATATATATAATTCATTCAGTTGAAAAAATTATTCTCTTCATTACGTTAAATAGAAGTTAATACAATAATGAAATGAAATGCGATATATTCAATCTGCACTAAGATACAATTCGTCTCGACGATACACACCAAGAGCATAAATCAATAAATCAAAGAAACGTCCTAGATATTTCCTTCAATGTAGGGCAAAAATTCCCAGGGACACTTTTAGATTTCAGACAAAAATTATCTGTAGAAAGGCTAGCGGCATTTTAGTAAAGCTTTATATTTATAGTGGAAGTTAAAATGAGATATAACGTTGATCGGTCTACAGGAAAAGACAGAAACGTTACACTTTACCAGTGAGAATGAAAACCTTAACGTAGAAATTATATAAAATACAGATCCTTGAATTTTCTACAAATGAGTACGTATTTTGAATAAGTATTTTAATTCTAAAAATAAATTATTGTTAAAAAAAATTATTTCTAAAAATTGTCAACATAATTCTTTAAACATTTTTACAGTTTACAATTTCTAAATTCACTTTGAAATCTAGACTGTCATATAACAAAACTATTATATATATGTTACATTATTTAAATTAGCTATAGTGCTACCTATTATAATTATTCACTATAAACTATTTTGAAATACGATTATATAAATCAAAACTTTTCAATAATGCTAAATTAATGTTTCGCAATTGCTGATCTTTAATTTAATAATAGGAAACAAAACATAATGTACCCGTAAACCCGTGTACACTTTTTAGAATATGTTCAACATTTTTGTTTAAACCCAAAAATTATTTAATTTTAAAATCCCTATATACTGGTATAGTATTAATATAATAAACAATATGATTATTTATTAAAATATACTATCTTTTAAACTATACACATACATTTTAGCGTTAGCGTTTATAAAGATTTCAATTTTTTTTCATTTCAAAATCGTAGAAAAAAATTGTAAATTTGAATTATTTCATACATAAATATAGAATATTTATAGAATAATTTACATCCGTTTATTTTGAACATAATACATAATATAATATATCTAACAGAATTGGATATATTATTATATGTGCTTAATTTCATTCAGTAATATAACATATTTGATGACAGTGTATATTATAATATAGGTTGTATAGGTTATATTCAGGGGAGGCATCTGTTAAACAGTAGGTAGATACTGCTCTTTGCAATTATAAATATGTGAGGAAATAGTTTGACATGTCTCAGTATAACTGCATGCTACCTATAGCTACCCATGTATACTATTTGCATCAAATAGGAAGAAATCGAAATAGAGACATATACTGACATCATATATTTATTGTCCCATATATATACATAAGGTCAGACTATAAAGGAAAAATATGAACACTTTAACACAATTTCATTAAGTAGAATATCTCAAGGCTAAAATGGAAAACTAAAGGCTCTATGTATATGTATGCAACATTCGTGTGTTACTATGTAATTCTGTTAACATATATTGTGTGTGTGTAACATAAGCTCGCGCAAACCCATTTCAATAAATTGATACACAAAGTGTGGATATATGTTACTATGAATACACCTATCTTTGCAAGGTATACAGGGAGAGAATATTTTAATTCCAAGAAAAGAAGCGTAGTTCATATATAATACCTGAACATATCAAATGCATGTTTTATAAAATTGATATACAGAAATGCGAGACCATTCGATTATCTATACTTGGGTTATGTAAAAGAAGGTATTTTATATGAAGCTCTGATCATTCCGACATACTATTTTAATAATCTTTATAATACAAATTTATGCGGAAAAATTTGCTTTAAATAAATTCTTAACTATACAGTAAATATAACAGCATACCAGTGTAGTTACTAATATTGAACTATCTTTAAATAGCATTTTTATATCGACTTGGATTGACAAATTTATTAAAACTGTGGGATAATAGTGAACTTTAATTGAAAAAAGAATTATTAAAACACACTTCAGTCGATCTTGATTCGTAAACCCTGAGTTGTTAGTTGGGTGTAGACAATATTCTCTATCAAGTTTTGCATCAAAAGTAATATTTGGTTGTCTTATGGAGAAAACATGCTTCTCACTATTAAGTTATGACAATAGCGTTTCAGGTGTGAAAAAGATTGATTGATATATTGCAATATAAAGTGACAGCTTTTTAATAATAAAATTCTTTATAGAATAATGAAAAATTAAGACAATCAACTATATTAGAAACATATAGATGTTCTATATAGACATTTTTTTAAATATAAAACGTAATAAGTTTATAATTACAAATATTAAAACAGTTATCTAACAATATAAAGTTTTATAAGGTAAGCAAATTTAATGGTTAGAACCAAAATAAAAATAAGTTTTTTAAATTTGTATGCACAAAATAAAACGAATTTCTGGCTTAATATCAAATTAGATTAGATACCCTGTTTGAAAAATTATGCGAAATATAATTATTGTTTATAGATTAAAGATAATACCAAAAAATTAAAAATAAAAGGTACCAAATAAACATTATTTTTAATTGTGTTCAGAGTTTTGATATTTCGACTTTATATATCATTGAAAATTAAAGTAATTTAAAATATCGTTACCATATCAATAATATTACTAACACTGAATGTACATATATTCAAATATTACAAACAGACATTTCCGAATAAAAAATATTCTACGTGTTGTATGAACTAATACCCATGCTAAAAATCACTAAATAGGTATAAATATTTTTTTCAGTTTGTTGTAATGTATGTGTAATAATATAATTGCGTACAAATAGATAATTTTTAAGAATATATATGCCGATAGGTCTTTTTAACTATGATATATCAGATAACAGTATGATATTGTAACCTAAACAGGTCAAATTTTGTTATAATATTTCTTTAAAACTTTTTTTATTATTAATAAAAGCTTATTCTCTGATAACAATACAATCAACGCCTGTCCTACAAATATATACGCGTACATAGGTCAAAGAAAACACAAAGTATTACGAAAGGAAACTATTAAACGAGTTATACGTATACTAAGGTAAACCGATCAACAGTATATCGAAAACCGAATAAAAAAATACATACACATACTATATAGGTATATATATGAGTATATTGTTTAGTGTTGATGTATGTAAATCATAAGCATTGAGGTATATACCAAATAACATGTAACACTTGAAAATATTTAAACTTTAAAGGTAAAAAACTAGCGCTTCGTGCATTGTATTTCATACAATTGGACATTTTTTATAAAATATACATTCCCTCCAGATAACTACATACTAAAAGTTAAAGTAAACTGTAAAAAGCAAAAAAATATGTTGTTCCGAACATTAAAAATCAATCAACAGTTTTGGCACTTAAAATGGTATATTTGTGTTCTTAAAGAAAATGAAGGCGGTGAAATTCAATAAGTGATAGCACCGCTATTTGCTGCTACAACGAGTTTAACTGTTTTTGGTAAATATAGAGGACACAAGGTTATCAATATATACAAATATGAAACATGATATATTTTAAGTATTTTAAGTATATTAATTCCGGCATTATGAACAAATATAGGAACTTTATCGTCATAACAAAACTGATTAACATTTAAAGAAAAAATGTTTATAGTGTTTAAGATTAAGAAGATTTCAAATAATTGTTCGATATATTTATAACAAATTATCTTTATCGTTTAACATTAAGTTTATATGTATACCTACTCAAATAGATAATACGCAATATCAGAATAAACATAATTACAAATTTAATTAATATTAGCTTTTATTGCTATTCGGTTCAGTTGATTTTAACAAATATTATAATAGACAAAACACAAATAAAATTAATAAAGTAATTCTTAATTAGTAGTATAATTATCACATTCTTGAATTTAAAGATTATCAAAATGGTCATACAAATATCTTAAAACCTTGCATTGCTCACCGATATGCTATAGAACGTTTACGTATAAAACCAAGTTTGTCATCAATATTCCAAATCAAATTAAAATTTAATATAAATACTCACTTAAGTGCCTCAAATAAATATTGCTTTGACAGAAGAACTTCGACGATTTCATCATTCGCTGTTTTAAGTCGCTGCAACACAGTAACAAAATACATACAAAATTTAAACTAAAAAATTAAATGTTAATAAAAGTGTTAAACTGTTAATTAAATAGTAATTAAAAAGAGATATATTGTTTGGAAAAATTCCCAGACATTTATTTTAATTTAAACAAGCGCATATAGGTTGCAATATTAAAGGAATAAAGACGATTCAACAAATTATTTATTACGTATTAATGCCTTTAGCATAATATATTCTTGGAAATACAACGCTTCAAAGTAAGATTAAAGTCGTATAAATTATTTTCTAAAAATAATTATAACGTCCTATTTTCTAAGTATAGATTATATTGCTTCGGGCAAATTGCATAACGATTACAAAATGCTATCAGATTTACTGCGCTCAACATATCAGCTTATTTAATACCAAATAAGTTGCATGTTTTATGAAATAATATCAAAAAGTCATATTCCAACATTAAGAAGAAGCATATTTTAATTTACAAAATAAGCTACTTAAAATATTTTCCAGCAGATTCCTACTTGATTATATATATGGGATTAGTATCATTTTTCCATATTACATATCATTAGTAATATCAATAAAGCTCTAACAAAAACAACAATTTTAAAAGTAAATCTTTACCTCATTTTAAAACATTTAATAAACGATACTTTGTATTTACTTCTATCTTTCGGTACAAATTGAAGCGTCTGACCGGAACATCAACTCTTTCGGTTCAAGTGAAAGCTGCTAATTAAACATTATACATATAAGATGTAGTCTTTTAATAAGTAATCATTCTTTTCATTTTCTGGAAACAGTGTTTCCCGAACTGACTGTAAAATATAAAAAATAACAAGCAGAGCTAGTTACCTGATCTACTGGCTCATATTTGTGAGACGTAGATACAAAATTTGCGAACTGTACGAAGTAAACAAGAGAAAGTGAAAGCATTAAAAAAGGCAAGTTACCAGTCAATGGAGACTGAGGTATTGTACGCCTGTTTGACTGAGAATAAAACGAACAACTCTCCAGGATATTCAGTAACAAAACCCTCTCTATGTGTAATAACTAATAAATATAAGGCTGATCAACTAGACAACGACAAAAAACTAAAGACAGTCAGATCTAAACGAGATTAGGTGAAACGAGTGATGTCAACGCGCTGTACTTGAGAAAGTTCGTTCGTTTGCAATGAACTCGATGGAGTAAACAATAGAATAAATAGGGATGCGTTCATTCACGCGAATCTGTTTGGTTGACCAAAGTTTCCCCAATGAAATCAAACCCTCTAAACCTGTTCCATTTCCTACCTATTTCCAGGGAGTACTATAAATAGCTATTTATGGTACTCCCTGCTATTTCACTAAGTAATTCAGGTTGCTACATATTTTGGTACATAAATATTTAATTATTGGCAAAAGATATTCGATTACATCTTCGTGTATCTTATTATGAATTTTTGATACACATTTGTTAGTACAGGAGAAAATATGACTACTGTTATTGTAATGAGGTTAAATGTCACGAATCAGGTAAAATCTGACCTAATCAAATTTTATAATAAACTAAAGTTGATAAGTAAAAATATAATATAGCAAAATAGCAGGGACGACAAAATTCGAACTGAGGTAATTATATTATAACAAGAACAATTAGCCAAGAAAAAAAAGCTTCAGCGATTATCCTGAGAGATGCTAACAGCTCTAGTCATTAATACTAAGAAGAATAGGTCTATCTTTGGCAGCTAATAAATCAGGCTAGGGAGCATTAAAAAGCTCATTTTTTGCATCAACGTAATCATCAAGTCCTAAAAAATAAAATGCACATAAATTAAACTTTTAAAAGGGCTTCTAGATACTTTTTTGAATGGGGTCAATTTCGAAGAAAATGTGTTTCTTTTTATTATCAAAACAAAAATGACAGCATCGCAAAAGTGAAAGCCAAAAACGAGTTTTTCAAAAGCAACAAGTTAAAATTATATTGATGATACAAAGTAGATTCATTGAAAAAAAGTTATATAAAAATGCATAAATGCATATATATGTTATACCTAAACTGGAAAATTCATAAAAATATGAGAACCAAAAATTCCTAAAAACTTCATGACAATGGTTTAAATTATATTATTTTTTACTCATTGATTGTTTCTGTAAAAATGTCCCATTGTCAAGAATTTTATTTAATATTTGTTCTCAAATTTTATGAATTTTCTAGAATTTAGATTTACATATATATTACTTATCCATCTACATAATATGCATTTTTAACAGAACATATTGTAATAATTAAATCTTGGCACTCAATTTCATTTACATTTCTTTAATGGCTGTACTTCATATCATCAATATCATTTAATTTTGTGCTTTTGAGGAGTTCATTTCTTGGCTTTCATTTTTTCGATGCTGTCGATTTTGTTATGATTATGGATAGTAGTATGGGAAGGAGGAGCGCGGGAACAAAGGACCTCCCCCCCCCCCGCCCCCCG
>JAYRBW010035561.1:0-11938 GCA_036023295.1 Invenusta paracnida | reverse complement strand
GTAATGTTGCTATAAAGTACTCACCAGTTTCTTTAGGGAAGTGAGTATATTCTTTGGTATTAGATGACATTGGTTACGGTCAGAAATCGAAATATTTATCACTTGCATTTAATGGCTTTACATTTTTATCAATTTTTATTTAATCATATCAAGACGGTAGGAATAATTCTTTTCTAAATAGCTTAATATATAAATTCTGATTATTTTTGTAGGGGGAAATAATTGTAGTCATTTTAATAAAAGTCTCTTTTATAAATATATTAATTTAAAATATGAAACATTTAAAACAAAATTATAAATAACTATATTATTAAATTCAGCGTAAAAAATAATAGATCATCTGTTACATTATATATACATTCGTTCTAGCGCCTGCCTAAAAACATAATATGAGAGTATGTACAGTATGTAGATCAGTGTGATCAATTGTATTTATACCCATGTAAATAGTATTTCATCCTATTTAATGCAGTAAATTCTGAGGGTTTATATTCAAATATTTATTAGTCCCTACTGAAAACCTTTTAATCAACATCAATAAATTCAAATTTTAATATCGACTAACAATCATAGATTAGAAACGTTACTTCTAAATAGCAACACTAGTTATAATTTAATCGTAACTTTCTTATCCGCTCTCTCCAAAGTAATAAGATTTTCTTTATTTGGTTTTTGGTGAAATAATGGTATTGACCGAAGAGAAGATTTTGCTCATCACTTGACTGGAAGCTGGATTTGAGTCGTACAATGCTGATGACATACATAGATTGCTCATAGTCATATATTGAGCTATCATTGTACGAAGCATCAGCGGCATCCTTCACATGCTCAGTTTTTTTGTAATCATTTCCTTTGGGATTCCTACTTTCATGAGCCGATTTTGGGCTGTTCTTCTCAAGCTTATGTTTGAAACAAAACCGCTTATACTGGTTTGAGTCACAACTTAAAAATCTTAAGGACGAGAAAACCCGAATTACGATGCTATAAAGATGTAGCAAAGCTGGATATCAAACATTTATATTTAATTAAATATATTCTCCAGAACAGGACAAAAGATGAGATAAACCAGGCTTCCTTATATCTGATGTTGGACAATTTGCCAAGCGTAGGATGTTGAAGACTCTTTTTATATAAATGCAACAGAGACGATGCCTTGCAGCTTATTTATACCCGCTTTAATGAATTGAAGAAGATAAGCAGTAACAGTGCAATTATGAGCTCTACAGCTTTGGAGGAGGCAATCAAAGGAACCTGGTAGATTTGGAAAAACCACGTGCATGAAACAGTCGGCAAAATAACTAGAAGGGAGGTGGACGTTGATGAAGAGAATACAGAGGAAGAGGAGAACTATACATCTTAATTAAGGAGAACTTACATTAATGGGACACTTATCTCTATTATGGTTAAGTCTTAACTTTGATGATGCCGGTTATTCAAAGAAACATTTACTAATGCTTCTGCTCTTATGAAAACATTAACTATTGTCGTGAGATATCCTGCTTATTATAACAGAATATATGTTTCTATGGATAAACTTGTTATTTTTTCTTATGTTTAGGAGTTTGGGAAATTTTTATCATAACGTTAGGGAATTCATAGCATACTTTTATGGATTCATTTATGAGTTTATGTAAGTTTTAGCATACTTTTAGGGAATTATTTAGGAGTTTAAGGAATTTTTAGCATACCGGTTAGTAGGGAACTCTTAACATACTTATAGGAATCATTTAAGAGTTTAGAGATATTATTTAGGAATTTATTAATTTTAACAAAATACGGTTATTTCATATCCATACTACTGAAATTTGAGACAAGTAGTATATATGCAACTTATGAATTATTGTTTATCATTTAAATTCCATGGGGTTCCATCTCAACCGGAAGCAATTGTCAAAAACATGGCGCAATTTTTATTTTGTTAGGAAATGGAGCAGTAGTATGTAAATAGACGCCAACGTTTAATAAGGAATACTATGATTGAATGGAAAAAACCATAATCGAAATCTACACTATTAATTACATGGAAAACGCTACCTTACTTGTTTAAATCGGTGTAAGTATCCTCACAATAGCCACAAAATTTTCCTGCCAAACCGATTTGAATGACGCGCAAAAATGTTTTGTTTTAATAACCATTATTTAAATTTCTCACGCATTTTCAAATTTAATTTTCTCGCGATTGCTTGAATTAACGCCAGCCAGATGGTGAGTGGGTTCTGCTCTAGTAAGAGCTGCATTATAGTGTATTAGAAAAAAATCCATAAATGTACTTGATAGGTCAATTACTACCATTAGGATACATCTTATTAATTTGTTAGTAGTTAAATCTAACTCAGTGACCTTTTCTTAGTGGGTATAACCGTTGAAATTAACCTGATCGGACATTGAATGGCTACAGTACTGCGTATTAATTTAGAAAAATTCATAAATATACTTGAATGATTGATTACTACCTATAGGGTACCTCTGATCAATTTGTAAGTAAGAAAATCGAACTCAGTGACTTTGAATTAATCGGAAACGACGCGATCTCATCATCCATATACAACGAGAGCGCATAGGAATACACTGCCGTACACAGGGGATAGCAGAAATATAATGTCTATAACAGACGCGCGCATAGCTGCGCGCGTTTTGTATATAATTCTCCATACCCTATCATTGGTTGAAGTCATACTTGATTGTGATTGGCCGTGGGAGGGGGGCAGGGGTGTGATCCTGAAGTCACCCAACCCTACTACTAGTATTATCAGCGATATGCACAGGCAATAGGAAAGGGTGGTCACGTACAATTCTAGAAATTATATGTGTATATAGCATTAGATGTGAATTGTACGTATATAAAAAAATAGGAAATAATTTTTCTTAAAATTTATTTTAAGAAAAAAATTCTATATTTTACTGTATTATATATATAACCATGTTAATACCAGTTGTCTCCCTGTTTTGATTGTTAACGGTTAATGTTAAGTAATCAAAACGTCTCACATTATAACTTTTATTTTTTCAATTGTTTTTTTATATTTCTCTATTATAAACATTGATATTATAGTGTTTTTACTATTCTATTTAGTAAAATAATCGTCTTGTGTAATATCCCTTATACCATAGAGTTAAGAAACAAATTATACAGAAAGTACTTTTGTTTACTCTATGCCTTATATCTTTATATTATTAATGTTATATATTATGCTAAATAATTTAATAATAACTGAAAATATAATAATTTACAATTTATGCATGTATTTGTTTTTGAAAAATCCCAAAGCTGACTCATGTTTATAGAATACATTCCATCTAGTAAATATATTTATTGTTTTAAGGCGATATTTGAATAATTAATTATCAATTACATATATATAATAGAAAGACATTTCTACGCTAATAATTCAGAAGTATTAAAAAAAACGATGTATAGAAAATGTAAAGAAGAAAAATTATAAGAAAATGAAACAAGGGACGGAATGAAATAAAAATAAATAATTGAAACTAAACATAGAGAAGTAGAAATTTTTTCCTATACAGCAGATCTCTTAAATTTTATTTAACTAAGCTACACATATTTATTTCATTAAAAGTGTGATCAACGGATTATGTACACATTTTAAGTTAAAATATATATACATAATTTTACATTCGAATTTTTAAATTCGGTTGAGCCTCAGCAATAATAAATTTCCATTATACGCATATATATTAAATGCACAAAATATGATTTAGGTGTACATATATTCATTTCAAAGATTATATAGAATACTCTTAATGCTCTTATAATATTCAATCCATTTAATGTTTAATTACATTTTCTATATACAAATTTTGCTTCATTCGAATTGTATTACATCTGTGTCTTTTTAATGGACCAACTTTGCCTTCTCTATTATAAAATTTCTTATTATTTAGAAAATTTTAAAATACTTTTACTGAGTACCAATAAATGTTGAATTATTTTTTATTCTGAATCTTTAAACAAAAATACGTTTAATCATGCACAAACCAGTTATAGCGTCACTGCACTACACCTTCATTTCTGTATAATCCCCCCCTCCCAACACAACATTTAGTAACAAATAAAAATTTCGAATGTAGTATGTATGTATACCATCTTTATTTATCCAATGCAAATTATAATATATAAATAAATATATATATATACATATCTATATAAGATATGGATATGGTTATGGTTAGGATTTTTTATGTAATACCATGAAGACAATTTGGGTATTCTATAGAACAAAAATACGATCGCACAACTTAAGTAAATTAAGCATTATAATATTCAATTAAAATGCACAACATCTACCGCTTTGAAGCACTTTCGACTGATACGTTTATAAGAATCATTACAATCATTTCTGCGAATAGAACTTCTGTTATAATTAGAAGTTATGGAGTTTATAGAATCACACGATAAATCTATATTGTTGTAAGAGTACTCATCACTGGAACTCAGTTTATTATTGTTTGCCTCTGGTATGAACAAAGTGTTCGGTGTTTCAAGATTTACATTGTCGAAGGAAGACATAGGCGATGATAAGGTATCGGGTGTTACCTTATCTTCCTGTTCTGTACGCATTTCCATCACAGAATGATCCGTTTCAAAGGCTACTCCTGGACATTCAACCGCTTCTAGACTACTAAAGCAAAGAATCTTATTAGACTTCGTTGACATCGAAGGATCAAAAACCTCAGCTTCATGGATGTTCCGTAGGCGTTGAACTTCCAAATGATTGTCAGATGGACTCATCAAATACAGGCTCGATTTGTAAATATTTGGTGAAAGGATTTCTGCACTTTGGGTGTGGCTTATTAAGTTCTCCTGAATAGGAATGAGTGGAGGTATTGATTTGACTGAGACATACTTTTGTTGGTGAGTGTTGTTCTGATTGTATCCAAATTGTTGCTGTTGGGAAAGCGGACTAGTCTGATTTCTCAACTGATTTTCTATACTAAGTCCTCTCAAGAATTCTAGTGCTTCCTGCTTAGAGAAGGTCGATGAGTGAAGCCTTTCAATTGCCTCTTCGACAATTTCATCTCTATGCCGCGTGGAAGTTGATGGTGAATCAGTCGATTGTTTCTTGACATCGTTTTTACTAATTTGTTCGATCTTTGGAGGCTTCAAGACCCGTCTACTATTGCTATCTTTAACATTATCATAAACAACATTTTCACTACCAAATAGACTAAAATCATCATGGGAAACATACGATAATCTTTGAGAATTCTCTTCCGATGAACGTTTCTTCGAACCCTTGCGCTTCTTTCTTCTTACTTGCTGTGAATATGCTGCATTATTATAATTACGTGTACTGACCTCCTCCTCTTCTTGAATATATTCTCTCTCATTCTCAGCAACTCGCAACAATTCATTGCGTTTCAATACATGCTTATTATTAGAGTTATCTGTCGTACTGCTTCTGTCATACGATGGAGTTCCATCATTATTAACAATAACCTTTACAGATATCGAAGTATCATTCGACTCAAGCTTACTACTCTGCTGCCTTGTCAACTTTTTACCAGACCCAGTACGTTCCACAGCTCCAATCCGCTGACCAGAGTGCTGACTACTCCTTGCAGCGTCATCCCTATCTGCGTTTTGAATTGATAGTCTTACATTAGCCAATTGTTCTTGTGACAAATGCCGATCACTTAGAGAGGTCACGTCGGAAGCATTAGCTCGATAAGTAACTATTTTCTCATGATAACTCTCTTCAGTTTTCTCTATTAAAGCAGCTTGCTGAGGAATCTCTTGTGCCATACGATTATTACGCGACCGTTCAGGTGACATTCCGCGTGTTGAAGTGTTTACCTGCGAGAAATCGGCTGAAGTTTTTTCTGTAGATAAGCGCTTTACTGGTGGTGGTGGTCTCTCCGGTGAAAAACTGCTCTTAGAAGTTTTCTTTGGTGATATATTCTGAGATGACTTGTCAGAAGGAGTTCCTCGCATAAAAATTTTAGGTGATTGCTTTGCTGACGCCTCTGGTGAAGATGGATTGCTAAGTTGTTTTCCAGCAGGTTTCTTTTGGAATTGAAGATTATTTTTCAGATTGTCTTTAAGTGTTGCACTAGTAGTTTCTGAAGTCTTTGTTCGAGATGGTTGTTTGCTTTTCTCGTTTTTTCTGCTCTTTTCTCGTGGAGTGCTTTTTGTTGTTACCCGTATTTCGTGCTTTTTAGAAGTTGTCGATCTTGAAGTCGTTGCTGTATTTGATGGCGATTCTGCATTTCTATTGCTCTCTTCCTTTATTCTTGGAGCTCCCTTTGGAGTACTGGAAGTAGTTAAACCATGTGATTTAGAGCTGCTCGTTACTCCAACCGGTTGTGAAGAATTTGCTGTCTGCTTTTCAGTGCCCGAAGTTTGTCGTACCAAAAAATCATCATCAGGGTATTCCCCACATGTATCAGCAGAAATTTCTATGTAGTCCTGTTCCAACGCTAACATATCTTCTTGAGCCTCGGAAAACTCACCTTCTTCCATTCCTTCACCCACAAACCAGTGAACAAAGGACCGTTTCGAATATAACAGGTCAAACTTAGCTCTCACATGTGCCCAAGTCTCTTTAACACTTACATTTCCGGCTAAATTACAGACTGCCCTTTCAGAAATAGCCATATCACCTCCGGGAACTGTGACTGGAGGAACCAAGTTGACACCAACTTTAAATCCGGTTGGACACCAGTCAACAAAGCGTACTCCTAAATCACACTTCGCCTTATGCAAGGAGTCAAAAATCTCTCTTGGTGAATAGTTACCCCGATAGAGTAGGGCACAAGACATATATTTGTAATCGACAACACGCGTCGAAAGAGTTTGATTCTGCATGGTAAACGTAGCCGAAGTTAGTGTATCTGTAGTATGTAGTTCATGATCCTGTTGTCCTAGCGAACAGATAGGAGCGTATGACATTACCGGAAAGTGTATACGAGGATAAGGTACTAAATTAGTTAATAGTTCTGTAGTGTCACATCGGAGCGATCCAAAGTAATAGTAATGGTGGCATTGAAATATACAGCTAGTTATTTGGGCAATAATACGGTTAAGTGTTGTGAATGTGGGTTGTGATACTTTTAAGTTATTCATCGATTGATAATAAAGAGCTTCATTATCTACCATAAGTTCACAATCTAAGTGTTGCAAGGTCGCATGAGTATGAAGAACTGTATTATAGGGGTCGACAACAGCTGAAGAAATACGCGGTGAAGGAAATACACTCAAACCAAACTTGAATTTTTTTGCGTAAAGGTCAGTTAAATTTTCAAGTAGCAGAGATGAAAATCCAGAACCTGTTCCGCCAGAAAATGATTGAACTAAATTGATAGCTGCTAGATTATCGCAGTTATTCACTTGAAGCCGTATTGCATTTAATACAGTGTTTATCAATTCTTTACCAGCTGTGTGAAACCCCCGAGCAAAATTATTAGCTGCATCTTCTTTACCATTAATTAGAGATGAAGGATTCCAAAATTGACAGTATACTCCGGTGCGCATTTCGTCTAAAATTGAAAGTTAAATAGTTGACTTAATTTAAAAGTGTTTAGTCTAAAGCAAATTGAAAGTTTAGTTGACTAAATTAAAAATGTATTAAATTAAAAGAAACAACAGAAAAATAAGCATTATATGAAAATTAATAACATATAAAGTGTTACATATAAATTTTCTGAAACAATTAATAATATATAATGTGATTCCAATTTACATTTATATTTTAATTATAATTATAAGTAAAAGCATAGAGTAAAAGTATATTATATTTAGTGTTATATTGAATTATTTTACAGATATTAAAATGCGATACGTATAATATAATATATATTGAACGAAGTACATGAAAATTATAATACATTAAAAATATATGAACTACTTAATTTTAATGATAGAGCTTATTCGAACTTAAGACTCTACGACCAATAATCATATCACATATAGCATATACGAACACATAATTTTAATTTAATTAAAGGCCAAACATATTTAGCATTTTTAACATTAAAAATATTCCATTAAGCATTATTTCAAAATAAATTTATGGCAACTAATACTAAGTAATAGCAATGTATAAAAATAGTAAAAGTAATAAATAGTAGCATAAATATCATTGTTAATTCTATTTACATTTTACAAGTTTTATTAGTTAAATTATTAATATTACTATAAATATAATGAGTCATATTATTTTAGTCAATATCGATAATTCATATTTTCATTGATAGTTGTTGCATAAGGTATAAGGGCCGATAAATCTAAATATTATGTACCTACTGTAATGTAATGTATGTTTTAAAACCAATATTAAGTGATTTTTCAGATTATAACTTACCAATTACTGTAGGCTCTAGATCAACCATTACTGCACGAGGTACAAATTTGTTTTTAGCACTGGATTCATAGTATAGATAATCAAGACTCATTTTGTCGCATTCAGGAGTATCAGAATATGATACCTGTTTACCAGTTGGGCTTACTCCATGTTCAATGGCAAATAATTCCCAAAGCGCGTTGGCAATTTGTAATCCAGCTTGCCCTATATGGACCATTAACACCTGTCTCACCATTTTTAATATTTTATTTAAGGTATATTATAGTGTAGATAAATAAATATTAAATAATTAAGCTTCTAAACTGTAAGTAAAATGCTAAAGATCAATTTTTAAATTTGAACTATTGTAGAAATATTGCTAAAATACAAGCAATTTTTTTATGGTTGAAATAATCACCATAGTCTTTAAATAATTAATCAATAGAATAATTTATTTCACGATGACTGTTCATTAGTCGTTTTGAAGGAAGATATTCTATTTAATGAATGCAAAATGATTTATTCATAATATTCAAATTTACATCGATAAATCATCCCATGAACTGTACATTAATTGAAAAACTCACAATTCAACAACACAGAACAGACGAAATTGTAACAGAAAAGCGATCAGCAAGCGTTAAGTAGTCAGAAGTTAGCTTCGAAAGTAAAAGCTCCGCATGTTATTTTAACATGCTTCGGAATATTTGAGGAACTCCCTTGATCTGCTTTCTCAGTTTCTTCAAACCATCTGACTCAGGTCGTAGAGGATCGTTGCCTGAGACGCTATCAGACATTCTCACTACTTCGCTTGTTTCCTTGAAATTCCCATAGACTATAACTTTGCACATCCTTTCTTTTGACGCGGCTGTATCTACGTACGTCAAATCGGTATTTAAGGCATGGCCTGTTTTACGAACTGATTTTTCTTTAAATGCCTCCCTGCACCAGGCGTGTTTTGGATGTCCTTCTCAATGAAGTGTTCGAGTAAAACTGATTATCACAGATGCTGATCATTAGTCGCGATATTGTTCCGGAAATGGTTTGTATGCCCATTGGTATGTTTTTAAACTAAACGTTACTCTTCGGCTTTATTATAGGAGTTAAATAGAATGATTCACATCCAGGCATCGAATGAGCTTCAGGTTGATGGGACAGTTAAGAGTTGTAAAGGTCAACAATACATCTGTTCTTGTCTGGATGTTCGTAAATGTATGTCATTTTTGGTTCTTTTCTACTTTTGTTGATATCGAATCTTCTGTTTTTAGATATTCTTTCAACATATTCTAACCGTTCAACACCGTCCCAATCTCTGTCGAGAGTAATTTGGGAATTCATACCACACGTCAGGTCTCGATGTTCCTGACGTGCTTTTAATACGAAATGCATACCAAAGTGGTAGATTATTGTATCAATAACTTGTTTGGGATTACTTCGGTCAAATACTCCACTTTTTCACATCTACTCCTCAGCTTCAACGGAAATCGGAGCTGCGCATTTCTTGGGTTTGACATTGCCATGTAGTGCACTTCTTTTCATCACCACATTCAGAATTTCTCGTGTTTCCAGAAAGCTAGGGTTTTGGAATATGCTTTAAGGTTTTTTCAGTTGATAATTAAAATGGTGTTGTATACCAGCCACGATTTCCTTTAAGGTTCCGGATAGGTATTCTTCCCCGTTGACTTTACGCATATCTGCGATAAAATATTTCATGCAAAAGTTCAAATCAGAAGAATCTATTTCACCCATGTCCTTATAAACCTTTAGGCCACCATCTAGAGATGTATTCCAATGGCTCAACCAATTAGTAAATAAACTGACGGTCCATTTCACAATCTGATTATAATATGAAATACTTTTTCATGGAAATTAACCCTTCAAAACAGTACCTCAAAATATTTTCAAAAGTTCATCTTAGGTGCATTTTGTTCCATAAAGCTTTGCGATTACTTTAATACCAAAAATAAGCTTTTTAATACACACCACTCCGATTATTAAAGGTCAAAGATACATTTAATCTACTTAACATTAATGACAATTAATATAGAGCTCTCTCAAGTTAATCGCTGAGGCTCAATTGTTTTTGCTTTGACGACGCTACCGCATCATTTAATCGTCGGCCTTATTGATTTATATTGTTTATAGGTGTACGTGATATTACTTACACATCGATTGACGTTTATCGAAAAATTCATTTTTTTGCATGAATTGGATCTTTTCTAAAGAATCACCGGAATTTTATCAATAAAAACAGTACAAAATTCTTACCTAACAATATGTAATAAAATAAAAACGCAAATTTAAAGAAGAAAACTATACATTATGCAGAATCAAAACAAAAATGAAAAAGTCGCAAAAATGAAAGCCAAGATTGAAACGAGTTCCTCAAAAGCAAAATAATAAAATTGATATTGATGATACGTTATAGTACATCCCATAGAGTAATTATATACATAGTGTCCACTCTTATTGATTCCGCATATGGTTCAATACTACTATTTACCTACCCGAAAGCTTATGTAAAATATAATGATGTAAAATATTGTTTTTAAAACTGTGAGCATATAAATCGTTAATGTAATAGAACAGTTTTAGATATACAGGCAATAAATTAGTTATTATAGACAACTTAGTTTACGTATGTTAAAATTGTACGAAAATTAGAATCTTCATCAAGATTTTCTTGGTGTCTACATTTTGAAAGATATTAAAAGTAATACAGTTGTGGATGCAATCAAGGACGCACTCATTCGATTTCAACTCCCTTTGTCAAATTGCTGATGGCAAACCTATGATGGTGCAAGCAATATGCTTGGTAAAAGGTCTAGTGTTGCTGCCCAATGAACCAAAACCTTGAACCAAATACATTAGAGAAGCACTGTCATGGACACTCACTCAATTTGAGTGTAAAAGATACCAACAACAATTGCAAACTTTTGAGGGAGATCATGGACTTAGTTGGGAAGATATGCATCTTGGTGAAGTATTCTCCCAAAAGAGAACAAATTTTGAATTAGCAAATAGGGATAACATTTTACACTTGACTATATACTAAATTAGATATAAATTTACAAACTGCTTTAATGAAAAATAATTTAATAACGAAACTAAATTGTTCGTCCCAATCTAAGCGTAATAAGAATTTAAACAAATATGTGACATCATACTTTTGTCTCGTATAGTTGTTAAAAGTTTGCTAATTTTTTCCTTAATTCTAAAGAATAAAATATATATATAAATTTTGATTCTAAACAATCATGACTCATTGTTGTATATATTTTACACATATATATACAGTAAATATTTACATACGATGTGAAAATAACTATTACGTATATATTACTATAAAGTAAAAATGGGTTAATCAAGGAAAATCATAGGTCGTATCAATAAAAATAAGATTTTCTTTTTTCTCGTGTTGGTATGAATAAAAAAAATATTTTACAAATCTTTTTACTTTTTTCTCGGAGAAAAATCTTTTTACTCGTATTAATATTAATAAAACAAGGAAAAAGATTTTCTTTAAAGATATTACACGTATTAAACCTTTTCTCCGCACTCAGCTCCATACTCAGCTCCATACTCAGCTCCGTTTTCAACTTTTGAACTATAAGGTCAAAAAAGTCGTGGAATACATT
>JAYRBW010035560.1:0-32916 GCA_036023295.1 Invenusta paracnida | reverse complement strand
CCAAAGATATATGCATGTATGAATGAGGTTAACAATAAAAATATCGATATGTTTACTTTGAGCAATTTCTTCAGATGAATCATGTTCAGACGATAAGGACGAGTCTGTAAAGGTATCAACGTGAAAAGCATGAAGCATGCACGAATCAAGTAATTTGAAAATATGCAATATGTTTACATTCATGCTGCTGTTCTAGATTATTTCTCAACTCTACCAACTCATATTTCGTTTTCATATGGGCCGCTCGTTCTCTCCTAAAATAAATAATTTATCAAGAAATAGCTTACTTGTTAAAACAGATAAACAAATAAATATGTCATACCAAGAAATAAACTATTAATTAAAATATTCAGGTAGCTCACTCAAAGTCTGATTTCCAGTGTTCCACTTCGATTTCTGCAATTTTTCTGCCTTTCAGTTCATCTTTGGAATGGGCCTGGATAACTAGTAATAGATAATCGAGCTTAAACGTGCTTTTGAAAGCCGTCCTTGAATTTTCTCAATAATATTCTCATTCAGTGACGATAACCAACTCTATCAACCGTATAGTCACATCGAAAACAAACATTCATACTTATATCTTCGGTGATTAAAACACAGATGTTACTATATCTGTACTTGTGATAACTCGAGATAAACCGATTCTGGAATCCCACCAACGGCTGAAACTCTATAAAATAACGCCGAAATAACATAATGTTTGAAATATTCTTAGTTACTACTAATAGTGTTATAATTTTTCAGTCATTGTTTTTGTAGAGTAGTGGAGTTATTGGAAGTCGGCCGTGGACAGATTATTCCCCCATATAGGCAGCTCATGGACAGGTCTGTTCTTCGGAAAGTTTCGACACCACAAATAAAGGACAATAAAAGAAATAAAATTCTTTCTTTGTGATCCTGAGCAACTCAGATCCTCACTTTATTTTTACTGAGACAATCATGATGCCAAAATGATTTCAAACAAACCCTCAAGCCATTCAACGCACGAATAACTATTTTAAATGACTAAACCGAATCCATGAAACTTACCAAGCCATATTTAAGATCTCATGAAATGTTGAATCGTTGCTTCCCTGACGCAAAATGCATAATTATTATTACGTCAACTGCACAAGTGTATATCAAACAGATGCTGGACACGTTGCTTTTTTTAAACATTGGTTTTGTAAAATAGAAGAGATTCACAACAGATAATTATTATTAAAGCAAGTTAGAGTTGGATATGCATACAATGGGGAGATTTTCTCCATAATCTCTGAGCTCGGAATACAAATTGACGCATGTTACTGAACTATTATTGCAGAGTAGTTAACCTTTAACAATATTATACGTTGCTATTAAAACTTTAAAAATTAATAAGCAATAAAAATCTTCCCTTGACGAAGTTTTTCAGATTTTCAGCTATGATTTGTGATATATGATTAAATATGAAGATTTGAAAAGCGAGCAAATAGCAGAATATGCATTAAAATGAAGAAACTAACAACCATGATAACCACCTTCTAATCCTTGAATGCGCGCTTCTCTATGCCGAGCCGCTTCGCCTAAATCCTCGATTTCAAGGCGTTGATTTGCAAGTTCCGCTACAAAAAGGTGATAAAATCCCCAATTTAAGTAAAATCAGTGTGTTACAATAAAATTATTTCAAACCATCGTAGAAATAAATGTGATTTATCAATACATAGATAGATAATCAGATTTAATTAGATTGTTTACTGAAGTTATCTTTTTTGTGATTCTTATGTGAATTCTTAATCCTCTTGTCATGGTAACTCAGTAGCAAATACACAGAAACAGAGCAACAGAAAAGGAACCAAATTTGCATCATTTTATCGAAAACAATAATACCTTAAAATAGTACGGAGGTACTTCTGAAAATTATCAAAATTTTAACACAAAAGGTTTTTATGCAACCAGCCACAAAATGAGATATTAGTATTTTACTGTTTTCCTTTATTAACGAACACGGCGATTTCTATGAAATTGCTCTGATTTTCGTGAAAATTCATATCTTTGACAAAATATACTTTTATTTTTAATTGACATATTGTACATTATTTGAATGCTGCATGTATTTCATACATTTTATTATAAATCCATTGGAAACTATATAATATCATTTATGTGTCAGAAATGTGTTTTAAAATGCATAGAATAAATGGAGAAATCAAATTATGTACAATATGATAATTAAAAATAAAAGTATAAGTCTATAAAAACATGAATTCTCACGAAAATAAGAGTAATTTCATAGAAATCGCTGTATTCTTTAATATAGAAAATAGTAAAATACTAATATCCCATTTGGTGACTGGTTGTGCGATACAAAAATTACATATTTTTCAATCGTAGCAATTTATTCAGCCTAACAAAACGTTTGTGCTCAAATTTTGATAATTTTCAGAAGTAGCTCCGTACTAAGATCATTATTGTTCACCACAAGTTTTATTAGGAAAGTGTGTGTTGTGTTATAAAAAGATAATATCAGTATTAAAGCATCTAGTAAATTCCTTTAGATATAATGTCATTATCACACGAAACAAGTGTTGATGTACGTATATGTAAAACAATAATTATAAAGAATGTCCTGAGAAAGTGTTTGTCAAAATAGTGGCTTTAATCAGATTACATAATTTTGAACATTAAGTATTACTTTTTTTAAATGATGTAAATATTTACTAATGAACAAAATAACATGGCAAATATGCCTTTCTGCTTGTATATGAAAAATACAAAAGATAAATGGAATAAAGTCTCATATTTAAGTAATTGAGATTTTGAAATTGTAAAATAACTTTAAGTTAAATAAAACCTATCTGCATAACTTGTTTAAAAATATTATACTACTTAAAAATCAGCTTAATATCCCAAATGTGCCTCACCTTTCAGTTTCAAAAGCTGATCCGCAAGATCGTCACTGTATTTCTTTTCTGCTTGAAGAAACTTCATGAAAGTCTCCTCTGAAAACAATACGGTACATGATTTATGACAACAGTACAGGCGAGATTGGAATCAATCCCAATTAAGGAGACTACTTTCGTTCTTTGGAATGCATTTATTGTATTTCTCGATCACAGATATGAATAATAATTCTCCAAAGATATATGCATGTATGAATGAGGTTAACAATAAAAATATCGATATGTTTACTTTGAGCAATTTCTTCAGATGTATCATGTTCAGACGATAAGGACGAGTCTGTAAAGGTATCAATGTGAAAAGCATGAAGCATGCACGAATCAAGTAATTTAAAAATACGCCATATGTTTACATTCATGCTGCTGTTTTTTTTTATTTCTCAACTCTTTCAACTTAATTTTCGTTTTCAAATGGGCCGCTCGTTCTCTCCTAAAATAAAAAAATAGATAAACAAATAAATATGTCATACCAAGAAACAGACTTTTAAATAAACTATTAATTAAAATATTCAGGTAGCTCACTCAAAGTCTGATTTCCAGTGTTCTAGTTCGATTTCTGCCATTCTTCTGCCTTTCAGTTCATCTTTGGAATGGGCCTGCATATCTAGTAGTAATTGGGTTTGTGAATAAACTTAAATGCATTAATAAAAACCATTTAAAATATCAAAGGTAAGAAACAATGCAGATTAGCCAATTTTTGCATTAAGAAAAATTAAATTTATTACAGACAGGTACAGTGATCCAAATTAACAAATTATTGTGAAATTATTAGTGAAATAATCAACATGAGAAGGAACAGATTTTATAATAATAGTAGAAAATGTTTTAGGTAAATCAGAATAATTTGTATTAAAACCAATAATGATTATTATTTTTTTTGACTAGTAATGAGTGATATATTTATAACACTACGATTCCAATGCTTATCTACTAATAAGTAGTATTAATAATAATAGTAAAATATTTCTACATGGTATAATTTATTTATACTGGTTTAGATAATAAAGTGTTGAAATGAAATGTAAAAACTCAAATGTAAATATTATAATTAAAATTCAGATAATCATGTTACACAGATATATAGCAGAAACAATATATTAAGTGAAATGTATAAATTGTTATTTAAGCATGTATAATTCAGAATTAAACAAAAACACTACCCAGTAAAACGATCTACAAACTAGGGTTTAGTACTCTTCTGAAAATGGATGTGATGACCAGTTTTAGGATACTCTATTAAAGAATCTAAAAAGGAAAAAACATGACTGGGTCCTCAATTTAGAATGCATTATTGAAAACACAAAAGAAACATGACAAAATAGACTGTAAGCAAAGACCTCCTTTGGATGAATAAAGATTGCAGAGACTGATAAAGAGAGCAGATGCAGCAAAGAATATTAAGAAAGCGCTAAAATGAGCAAGCAAAGATGAAGACACAAGCCCACATAATATAGAATTGAAGATCATCTACAGAACTTATCAATGTCTCAAGGAAGCAGAAGACACAACCTGGAACTACATCAAAAATTCAGACAGTAACAACATTTCTTATATGTTATAAATAAATCACCAAAATATGAAAATACCTATTTAGAAGAGAAAACGTGTTTATCCAGAGATAGACAAAGGGATGTAGGAACAAAAAGTAATTGCAGTGGAGATTGAAGCAGCAATAAACATATGAGGACAGGAAAAGATCTAGGCATTGAGAGAGCATTTATATGGAAGATAAATTGTTTTAATTTACACAAAATTTATAAATGAAATAGAAAATTAGGTTCTGATCACACTCAGAAGGTTAAAACTTGAAGTCTAGTCAGAACATCAATTATAAATGTTTTAATTTAATTTCAATATAAACTTAGGTTTTATTTAGAATTATGTTCATTTACTGCAGGTGTCATTTATAATATATTGTAATATACATTATAATGTATGTATATGATATTGTAGATTTAACTGGGGATAATGACACAATATATTCATTTTTCTAAGTACAAATCAACCTAGATGTATAACTCTAAGTTTTATTATATGAAAAAAATTACATTATCCTTTTTTTAATTGAATTTAAGAATGTTATTTATTATAGTATTAAACAAAAAAGTCTGAAATTTATAATAACATCAGTTTATGCAATTATTGCATTGGTTCTAAAAGATATAATGCAAGTAGGAATATGACAAAACCTTTTTAAATTATGGCACCATCTCTAATAGCTTAGCTGCCTGCTTGTGTTAGTGAGCACTGATTAACAAATAAAATTAAATAAAACCACAAAAACATTTGTTTGATAGAAAATATTTTAACAACACCACTACATGCCTAAAATAGTTCACAATATTATTTTCTACTGAATCAACTACTATGGATAAATATAAACACTAGTTTATAACTATTCAAGCAATAATAATTGTATACAAATATAATACCTTACTGGGACATTTTTATTGTATGAAAATAATTATTTTTATTCATTGTTATGTTATTATATAGTATTTATTTTCTTACTTTCAGGTAAACAGCACAAATCAGAAATATTTATAAATGTTTGAATGATATTTGTATTACAAAACAAATTAAGTTTGAATTTTAGTTTAATTAATATACTTAAGAATTTAGTTTTATTATTGATGTTTTATAGAATCCATATTTTTAAACTCTACTTTCCAGAATTTCCAGAAACACATAACCAAATGCTTTAGCTTGAAATTTTAAAGCTCAAAAATCACAATGATGAAAATTATCAAGAAAAAATAAGAGCAACAGATTATTCAGATAAATACCAAAAGTAGGCATAACACTATTTAACAGGAAGTTCTGAAGTTAAGAGTTGATGGTCAGGGAGATGTAAAAAATCAAATGCATATGTATTCCACACCATTTGAAATATAGGACATATGTAGATGAACACTATCACTTTGTGTCATAAATACTTAATACATAGATACTATTATATATTATAGTTGTATGTGTGATATTAAGCAAGGCATTTTTAATAATCCATAAAGGCTAGCAGATGTTTTTATGTAATTTTAGCAACTATTGGGCATTTTAAAAGTATACTATAACACCAAGCTTGTTATTTTATGACACTATAGCACGGTAACAGGTTCTGTAAAGTATTTGTGATATCAAGTTGGACATTTTTAATAATCTACAATGGCTATTTGAGATGAATTCTTGTTTATTATGCCTACAAGAATGAGCAATGACAAGTCTAAAGCTCATCTATGATGTCTTGACTGGTGAGTTTGACTGGTTTAAGAAAAATAGTGAGGACCAGTGTTTGTCAGTAGAACTCTATTAGTGGTACATGCTTTGGAAAGGTAAAGACAATGCACCAACAAATATCATTGATGCAATGGCTGCCTGTGATGACAAGTACTTTCCAAATATATTGACCATTTTGAGATTTTGGCTACATTTTTAGTCCCTTGTAAATGTGAGAATATACTATTCATGTCCTGCATCTGTTGAAAATATACCTCCATTTAATTTTAACAATGGGTCAAGACCAGAAAGATGGAATTATACTATACCTATACGGCTATATAGTTGAAGTAAACAATAAGTAGTCAAGTGGTAACAATTTGGAATGCTGTTTGGCTGGCAAGAAAATATATTAAATAGCTCATTTTTAGAGTAAAATAGACAGTTAGGGCAAGTTGATTTAATTTTGTGTTTCTTGTTATGCCTGCCTCACTTTTTTCAGTTTCAAAAAATAATAATAATCTAAAATATATTTAAAATGTGTTTTTAATTCAATTCAATATATAGAATTACTGTTTATAATGTAATATTAGTATATTGTATTCACATAGTATTAATCAAGTGCAATAGAGAAATTAGATAATTAGCTCACTTCTCAATAGTTTTGAATGAAATTAAATGTAATTCATGCCATCAATGCGGCCATATTCTAGTTCTGGTATTTTGTTGCTTCAAATATTATTAAAAAAATATATTGAGAAAAACTAAAAAAAAATATTCCTTTCTGATTTCTATGTTGGTAAATTATGTTATTATTAGACTTATCATGATTGAATGATGAATTGAAAAATAGGTACTTGACAGATATCTAAGTCATGTTATAGTTTAAAAAAATGGGATAAAAAGATATGCAATATAGAATATAGAGCAGATTTAATATACATCTACACAAATAGGTACAACTTTTATATATATTATGTATATCACACAGAAAAAAAAATATATATATATTTTTTTAAGTTAATGTAATACTGTGCATATTAAACATATATGTAATATAGTCCTAGCAAGGTATAGATCTTGTGATGCAAACAAATTACTGTCGATTTTAAAATATTTGCTTAAAATAATCAAAATCTTTATACTTTGAAAAATTTAAATTATTCATTATTTTTAAGAAGGTAACTCATTTATTTTGAAATGTACTCATTAATGTACACACACACATATCTATATATATAAATAAGAATATATTTACATATTAATAATATTCTTACATTTAAAGCTAGTGTTAATTCTTTATACTAGTAAAATAAGTACTTTTTTGCTATAAAGATTGAAGATGGTACTTTAAAAATTTAGTTAAATAATCCTTTTTTTCCACCCACCCACCTCACTTTTCAAAGTCCATGTAATGAGAAACACAAAATTAAATCAACTCACCCTTAAATATATTTTTGTGAAAAACACAATAAAAATAAGATTTCAATACTTTGAATATCATTATTATTAATAATTATTAGGTATGTATATCAGGGTTCAAAATTAACTTCTAGACTCATAAGCCACCTGGCTAGTTAGTTTGTAAATGAACTAGCCAAGGCCTCTTTCTACTAGCCCAGAGAATTTAAAAAATTAATTTCATAATCTGTATATTGAACATTGTCCTTATTGATTGCATTATAAATAATATCATATATATCATGTTAATTTACAGATGAGTAGTACTATAAGTGTTTTCACTTTCAGAGTACAAATGTTATTTAGTAAAAACAATAGAAAATGATTAATGTAAACATATAATTCAGTAGTACTATAAGTGTTTTCCCTTTCAGAGTACAAATGTTATTTAGTAAAAGCAATAGAAAATGATTAATGTTAACATACAGTAGAGTACAACAATTATCATTGTACTACAACACAGCTACACAGTAAATGCATAGACCAACATAGACAGTCTTTTCTTTCACTTTAGCAGATATTGATGGTTCCAATGAATCATACACATGTGTGTATGTGTATTATAAACAAAGACTTTAAATAGAATTATAGTGATTGAAGTCTATGATTATGTACTAGCCAGCCGGGCGCGTGACATTGATTGTCAACACGCCCGAGAAGTAAACCACATGTCACTGGCGTCCGGACGTGTGCTAATTTCGAGCCCTGCTTCAGCAAATAACATGAATAATATACTAGTTAGGATATCTGTGGGCTGTGCCACTTTCTTAATGTTCTTAACTAACCGATAATCAATAAGTCAATTCAATTAAGTCGATAAATTATGAATACAATTCTAATGCTATCAGCTAGCACAGTCTTAGCGAAATTGTAGCTGGATATTGCTATTTGAATTTATTTTCACAAAGAAGCAACAAGTTTCGCCCTCCAAACTAGTTGCAACACAATAACTAGACTTCTCACCTTTTCACATCGCGACGAGGGCCTCTGAGCCCGCGGCCTCTGGATCTGGAGCTCCTGATGCGACGAGAGTTGCACAAGGTTGACGGGCGACCCGAAATGAGGGAACTGTCGGTACGCCTGGGACACCAACTGAGGAGGCGGGTCGTGAAGGGGACACGAGGTTGGTCTCTCAAGGGGACTGGGCGCCGATGGTCGAGCGGCGGTGACACTGGAGCTGCCGCTACCTGCTCCAGTCGAGTTCTTGCTCGGTCTGCCTGGTTTGGGGGGCAGAGGGGGCGGCGTAGGGGCGCCGGCGGGATGCCAGGAGCGTGGATGCGGGAGTGGAGGGGGTGGTGGCGAGGAGAGCCGCCCACCTCGATGTCGATTGGGGTTTCTTGGTGGGAGGACTGGGGCTGGAGGGGTGTAACCTCTGACTCCCAAAAGAGCTGCACCGTCCACTGCATTGCGCTGCACAGGGGGCGGGGGCGTACGTCTGGCCGCACCAACCAATTGCATAGGTGAGCTGCCAAGGAAACAACAGAACTGTAAGCTTGACAATCTACTAAGCTCAACTCTGCAAAGCAAAGGCCTTGAAAAGGCCCCATTAAAAAAAGAGAGACAAAATCCACTTAATGAAGCGGCGTTACTAATAATTGATAGGAAGCAACTGCCACCACCTTTATATAGGGTATGTGTGAAAACAACAACTTTCTGATTCAAGTATATTTTCCAAAACATTATCGAGATTATATCGATTGAATTATCTGTTGATTTTGGCGCTGAAACTTGCTTTTTGATAGCTACAATCTTGTTATTCGACCAATATGCATGGTGAGTTTTATGTGACTGAGAGTGAATTTTTCCAAAAATATCTACTTGTTCTTATATAATTCTGCTGTTAATTATGTTAACTGAGAATTCAATTCTGGTTTATATTCGTTGACAACATTTTCTAAGATAACCATGGTACTTAATATCAAAAAGGTATTTTGAAGCTAACAAATAATTATAGTATACATATATTGGCCTAACCAAATAAGCCAGTGATAAAAACCTCTATAAATAATACTTTGTCTTAATATGTATAATACAGAGGCTAGAAAAAAATGTCTTAAGAGATCATAAAAGTATTAAAATCAATATTGTAATATACTACATAAATTGTAGCCATGCAATCTACTGTGTTTGGAGTCAATTTAGAGGATTTTTGATAATTCTCAAATAAATAATACTGCCTACATATATATGTGTGGCAGTCCAAATTCCATTATGCCATGGATATATCTATGTGTCTATACCTACAATTTGTCAACAAATAATCCACAGGCCATAAGTTGACATATTGATGGCCCATTTGACCATCTGTTTATTCATAACAGTTAGACTTTCTGTGACTTTAAACATATGTTTTAATTATACTATTTAATAGTCAGCATTTTTTAAATTTGGGGTGAAAGTAGTAATTTTCTCTTTGATGAAAAAAAATTTAAGTCAAACCAATCCTCGCACAATGAGCCTATAATTATAAGCCATTTATTCGTTTAAACATATTACAAACCATTTTTTCAAATGTTCCAACTATTGACAAACAATCACTAACACATATTTTAATAAAAGAATAAATGGAAATAATTAAAGATCTTAATTTAAAAGAATGTTCTGCATTTGGAAAGTAAAACAGAGGGTTTTCTACCTATGCTGGTACATTTGAAAGAAAAATAGTAAGTTTTCAATAATGATATAGTTTGCAGTTTACTGGCATAGATGTCCATATTGTGGTTGGAATGATCTGAGTGCCAATATATGCAATATAGCAATTATAAGTTAAGTGAACACTGTTTAGCCAGATGTCTTCAAGATATGCTAAATAATGCTAATTATACAGAAAAATCATTTAGAGTTATACTTTATACCCTTGTATATTTTTAAAAGGACAGCACTAATACCTATTCGATTAATCCTGTGTTTAAACACATATCTGGCTTTATTGACTGTTATATAGCTGTTTAACTGAAAGAACAAGGAGACAAACTGAATAATAAATATATAGAATAGATATAGAACCATATATATGTATTATTAATATTAACATACCTTTTAATTTGTTTAACACTATACAATGATGAGTCATATTTGTCTAGGGTACATTTTGACTCAGGTATGCATTGCAATGTAGCCAATGGTGATGTTCTTAATCTTATTAAAAGTTATTTGTTAATAAAAAATGTATGTTTTGTTTACTATATACTATTTTAGTATTTGTATTTTAGTATAAAAACTTATTTTTAACAGAAATTGAGATTTTATAATTGAGATTAAGGCTAATGGTAACATGGGTCATTTGATCACTGGTTAATAAACAATTGATTGTTCACTGAAGCTAAAATTGAGGAAATTTAAACTTTTCAAAAGAAAATGTATGCAAGGTAATGCTTTTAATAAAAATATAAGTTGTAGAGCTCTATTAGTTAAAAATGTTTAATGGGAATTATAAATTAAAAAAAGAGTATATATTAAGCTATAAATAGATAGAGAGACCTTGATTGGTAATAAAGCAGGCATGATCAACTAAGTATGTGTTATGATAATAAATGATAAAAAGACACATGAAAATAATACAAAAAGTATATTTAAAACACAATTTCTAAATATTATAAACACAACTAGAATTTTATGAGGGGGCATACTTTAAGATATTTTCTAAGTACTTAGTATCACTATCAGTTTATTGTTATAAAAAAAGTAATTACAACCCATGTTTGTTTCAGAGATGGATATATAATGAACTAAATCTGGATCAAATTATTTCGACAAATATTAATATATGTATTTCATAAATCTTAACTATTTATAGTTACTTAAATAGTGTTAAACCTGATTTGAAGGCAATAAACTAACATTAATACATTGTCAAAATCATATTCAGAAATGAAATATCTGTGTAGTTATATAAAGTATTTTAATAAATGTTAAACATAACACGTTTTAAGTAGCATATCATAACTCTTGAATCAGTAAGTTTGCTTTGGTCTTGAATTAGATAACATCAAAGCAATAAAGGCCTGGACTTTGAAGATGCATATCTGTTCATAAACTTTTTTTAAATGATATCTAGAATGGTTCTTAAGACAAAATGACATAACATTTATTAAAATCAATTTTCTGAAATATAAAGGATTCTGTAAGAGCAGAATGTTTAATATCAGTGTAATGTTAAGATAGAACAATAACTAAACTAGGACGTTTCCTTCATTTGTCTGCCTTATTAACTACTAAATTCACAGCTCCATTATGAATTTTACCCTTTATTTAAAAGAAATCATTTAATTATTCAAATATATTATAATTACAGCACTTTTATCTTAGAGAAAATATGTATTCTATGAATGTGATAACAATAAACACTACATTCATCACTCCATATAACAAGTGAGTTATTCCAAAAAAGATTCATCTAAATGCTAAATGTCTGGCCTATTTTTCTATTAATTAAAGATTACATTAATTAATTTAAAAAAAAATTGATAATAGATAGAAAACAAGGATCTATATTACCATATAAAAGATTGCAAGTATAAAATGCTTTGTGATTAAAATTAAATATAACAAGTTCAAGAGAAAACCTTCCAGTATTATTTAAAACATAATAGTTGTCTTAGATTTTATATTTAAAATGTTTTCTAAAATATGTGAATTTCAGATGCCATACAAAATTAGGAAAAAATTAATTTTTGATATTTTGATAATAAATAACACTTAATTGTTGCTTGAAATAAAGCATTACAAATATATATCATGTGTAAATTGAAGTTTTTATTTTATTTATAAAACAAAAATACTTGTAAATAGTAAGCTGATCAAATTCCTATTCAATTTTGGAAAAGTAAATCTTATTTAAATCTTTTATAAAAGAACAATATTGAATTTGTAATGTTGTAGTGAATGAAATTTGCTGTATTTAAAAAATTCAAGAGCTACATTTGAGCTATCTGAAATATATTATAATTATATTATGTAAAGTTTAAAGTGTATATTGAGAAAGCATGCATATTAAAATAATTCACCTGTAACTAATATTTTAGTATTTTATAATTAAAGTAATGAACAATAATATGTAATGATTGTAAAATGAAAACAAATTGCAAGGATGATCATGGCATACCACTGGTATGCCTGAAGCCCAACTTGGATAGACTCCTGTAGTTTTTGTTATAAGTTAAGAATATCCTGGCCAACAACAGCATAATAATGGTTTATATTGCAACTAGACTTTGAGAGTTATATAAATAACAGTTCAAATTTTAAAATTAACATGAAATTAGATATATATATTGTGCAGAAAAGTAAATTTGGTATGATTCTTTGTCTGAATACTATTTAAAATTAATGATTATATTTATAATGATAAGTAAATATTTCAAATTTAGTAATTAGGGGGTTCAGTTAGATCTATAAATGTGTTGAAAATAATAAAAAAACTAATATACTTCAAGTTAATAAAAATATTATATTTTTATGACTTATACTCTTTATGTTCATTAAAATGATATATAATATAATATATTTTTGGTACTGCTAATTTTAATTTTAAAGAGATAAATAAAAGACTTTTTGTGATAATTTCTATAATCTATGAATTTATTTAAAATGATACTTTGAAAAATTGTTTTACTGTAATATGGCTTCAAATTATAAAAAAATATAATACATTTATTTATTTATATAATATTGTTTTAACCTACTTCTATATTAATTAAATTTATATTTATCAAAGTTTTAAATTAATATCATTTATAATAATATTATTATGACTAATATAAAAATATACTATGTCACTTCACAATTGGTTTAGAGTTTGCTTGAAGAAATTATTATTTAAATTGCTGGGCATTTTCAGCAGTGCAATAAAATTACTTAAATGTGTTTACTGCTGGAGTTTTTATTGTTTATTTAAGCTAGTTTTTTTAATGCATTTGCTTAGATCAAGATTTGCACAGATCCCTTTATAAACCATTAAAATTTATTTTAAAATGTGGTGAAACTATTGATCCTATTATTTATTAAACACTATTTTCCAACTTATTAATGGCAAAACAATGACTTATAGGATGTATTGTGGCAAACTTAATTATTTTTATCAGGAAAGCAGTTAAATACTGGGGTAAAAAATGATAGCACAATTTAAAAAAAAGTGAAATCTCTTTTTTAATATGAGGCTAAACAATTATTGAAGTCCTGAACAAAAATTTATATGAAAAAAAATGGCAATCCTATATTTTAGCATCCCAAATTATTTGTTTGGTAATGGCAAATAAAAATGTATTTGCTTATAGGTATATTACTTATTTGCTTCAAAAGTTTGCACAAATTAGTTAAACTAATTTTGAGCAATGATTAATTATTAAATTAATGTTTGAACAATTTGAAAAAAACTATATATTTATAACTATTTGTAAATTTATTGGGTAATCTCCAAGTTTCCCCCATTAAATTATTTTTGCTTTTTTTATTTATTTTTTTATGTTTTTTTAATAAGAAAAACATAAATATCCATAAGTGTTTATAAGTGTTACCACAAGAAATATACATGAATCACAAGTAACATTATAAATGAATCATAAGTAACAAATAACAAATCAGAAGTCATAATAATGTCTAATCCAATACAGGATATTTCCAAAAAAGTTAGTCTGTATAACACGGCAGAGAAACTCCTGGAGATGGATTAAAGGAAGAGTGCCTTGCTGGTTTCTCATATTGCACAGAACTTGGTTTTACAGTTACACAGTCCCCAGCTGCCTTCCACTCTGTTTGTATCAGTGTACAGATTGTACAAAAAAAACATTTAAAAAATACATTAAAAAAATCAAAAATAAACCATAAAAAAAGCAAAAATAATTTAATGTGGGAAATTTGGATATTTATACCCTGTACTTATAGTGTAAGTGTAGATTAATTTTACAATAAATATTAATAAATGATATTTACATCTAAATTACATATAAATACACAAAACAAAATTACAACATAAATTACTAAACAACCCACCCTCCCCAACCAAGTGGTGACTAATAAATGTTTTACATTTAATCTTTTAAATTAAATAAACATTAAACAGAACAACCTAACCCACAAATAAGAATCAAGTGATATATTTGAATTTTATTGCATCATATAGTTACCTCAATATGTGTAAGTAACATCAAATCAATTGGCTACAAAAAAAAATTATTCAGGAATTCAAATTTCCGATTAGCATAGCTTGTAACAAATATTTTTTTATTGGTAAAATTTGAAAAATTGCGAAGGACCTTTCTACAAAAAGATGAACATTACAGATAATCAATAAGTAAATTTATGATAATAATTTGTATAAAAATAAATAATTATAATATAATAAATTTAATAAATATAAATGGAGCATTAGATGTAGATACTTGTTTCACAATATTTCAGGGGATATATTACCCTTCAACCTTTTTTATTTGAAGTAGTATAGTCATATACAGCGCTTGCTAAAACAGTTTTAGGTATTCAAACAAGGTTTAAGTGTAAAAAATAAAATTCCCCATAAATTTTAAATTATTAAATTTTAATATACAAATTAAAGTTTCACCTATGAATAAAAAGGCATAATTATAAATTATTTCTAGCACAAAAAGTTGATCTTAAGTAGTAAAACCATGAATATTAATTGTCGATCTTTCAATTACCCCAATTCTTAATAAATATATGTGAAACGCGTATGTACTAAGAAAGCTCGCAGCGAAATCAAAAGTTCTAAAACAGGAATCAGCCAATAATAATAAATTTAAAGAGTTATACTTACCAAAGTATATACTGACGGTATATATATAGATGCATGCATACATAAGTATATTGAATAGACTATATAATAGATACAACATTACAAAAACAGATATATACGCACATATATAAAGGATCGGCATTACATGAGAAACAATAAGTAACATACTACTATCATAAATATAAATTGTGGGATTAAATATCCCACAACACCTAGATGTTAGGGTATATATTTTGTGACTTAAAGAATTATAGCCATCTCGTTAAATTCGATGCAGTTATTATGAACAATTTAAGATTTACCAATGCTGAATGCCTGATCAGTGAAATAAACACAAATTTGTCGCGAAGGTTGTATTCATAGAAATATATATAAACCTCTAAACAGACATTTTATTGAAAGCGCGGCACCAACAAGAACTACTACAGAGGGCTAAAGATCTTTTTAAACATTTGATAGATAGGAGAGGTCTCCTAAAACTCGCGATTGTCGGCTATTCGGGCAACTAGTGAATGACGACTTTCACTGCTAGAATCTGCAGAAAATGTTACGGGTAAAATTTTGATAATATCCCGATAAGATATGCTTGGATCAGGTAATAGTATTTTTTATTTGAAAATTCACCATCTAGCCTAATTCCTATAAGCGCTTTATCGAAGCAATCGATATTTCTGCGTTGAGTTTACAATACGAATTCTATATGTGCGGCGTTGTACAACACAACAGTTTATGCTATAATTTAAATCGTTTGGTGCCGCGTGTCTACATTACGAAGATAGACAATTTCTTGACTAGTTGTTATTGATCCATTTATATTGTTGTATTGTTATATTCTTGTTTCCAAGGCATTCCTTGTCTGCAGGCCAATAAAAGATTTACCACGATCTTTTCTCGCAATTTTTTAGGCTAGAAATTTCCTTTCTGAGAAGTCGTTTTTACACTTTTGACTTTGATTGAATTTGACCATTAATTATTGCTGGCCATTTTAAGGCTACTCTGATTTTTTATTTCTGTAGAGCTTGCTTTATTCTTTCTGCATGTATATTTTGCGTATCATTGTAGAAAATTGAAATCCTTATTCTCTAAAGGGGGTGGATTCTTATTGAATCTCTGAAAAGAATCACAGAGCGCGTTTTATGTGAATTTAATTTGACTTAGTAAATCTTAAATCAACTTATATTCCTTTTATTTTTTATCCAACGGGATAGTAGAAGCACAATATATTTATGTAACCTTTTGTAACCAATAGTTTTTGGTTGGTTGATTGGTTGGATTATTTTAAATACCTACCTGTTACTATATAAGTGTTTTTTATGTACATTAGTTTTTTTATTGTGCTGTATTCCATTCTTTAATTACAACGAAGAGAACTCTTCTTATCTTGTTCAAGAAAAAAACAGTCAGACTGACATCTTTGTATTCCATCGTGAACTTTATGCAATATTCTATGGAGTTTATAAAACCAAAAAAATCATCAAATTGAATGTAAGTGTAAAATTTTCGTCCACATTTTTTTCCGAAATCTTATATCAAAATTGGAATTTAACAAAATGATCTCCTTCATGATTTCAATCACGATATTTACATTTACTGGAGACATTTACTACTTTTCATTGACTATTTAAATTGATAATTATTGAACAAATACTGGATAATTTTGAATAATTATTATTATTATCAACAAATATTTTCTTCGGGTTCTAATTCCAAAACTTTTTCAATTTCGTTAATACTCTGTAATTTAAACCTAATTAAAAAATGATATGGTATAATATAATGAACTAGCTTAATTGCAGTTCTTCCTAAACATTGGCAAAATTAAAAAAATTATTTAGTCGTTAGATTAAAATACACAAATTTAATCACAAGTCTAAAAACCGAAAAAATTACCTTTGAAACCATTTCAACACAGGTCATTTTTACTAAATTAGAATATTTTCATTTGATTTATATTTCTGGACAAATCAAATTATGTAAATCTTTCTAATGATAGTTTTACCCTACTACTACTTTCCAATTCTGAAACGAAATTTTTCTGTTATTTATTTCATGATTTCTTTTAATATTAATAGACAAAATTGTTTACCTGTTATTTTGCATTTATATTCAGTATAGCTGGTATTGATTATATACCATGTTCTGTACTTAATACATATATTTGTGTAACTAAATAAATGAATATTTCTAAATAAACTTCAAACCACAAATAATTGGTTACTATAACGATTTCTGAACATATATATTATATATAGGTATTTATGTACATTAAATATAATCTATCAATTACTCTGTGGATATATTTTAAAATTATCTAAATTCTCATTCATCGACTGTTATGTCAAAATATTAGTTTAAAAATAATAAATACCGGCCATGAACTGTGAAAGACTACATTATCCTTACTATAAAAACATACATGTAAGCTGCCATTAATGAATTAAATTATAGACCCCTTGAAATTATGTTCAAATTAACAATATTATTTAGTTTGACATCTTAGTACGTTTGATTATTACAGTTGACCTTATCTTAAAACTTTATTTTTATTTAAAAGTAGTAAAACTATTTAACTAAAATAGATTATATTCAGTACTCGTTAATTTAACATTTGAATAAATAAAGTAAAAATTACTTTCACAAAGCTGAAAAAACAAACAACTTACATGAAATTACATATTTTGAAAACAATTTATTCAATATTATTAAACAATGTCTATAAATACAGTATTTACAAGTGTACATCATGGTCAATTTTTAAATACGTATATGTACATATATAGGCATATAAAAAAATATACATTAATAAAACCAGAGAGTTGTCATAAATTTTTGTTTTAAGATCAAATTTCAAGTATAAAATGTTATTGTTGAAAATGCTAATTTATAAAAGTTAAAACCCAAATAGTTAATTAACTAATTACGGACACGATAAATAATTTTACAATTAAATAATAATATGTTTGAACAAAAGAGAAAGATAGACAACATATATTAATATTATATACCATTTCCCCAAGAGTTGACCAACCATGAAGGCTAGTGGTACCAAGGAAGGATAAATGTTATTAGAATGGCAGTCAAGCATGCCCACAAGGAGCTATTGTCACCCGATGCTGAAGATTTTAACATCAACCAGTTTGGCACATACGGTCTATAGCGGGTCCTATTATTAGAAGGATGCGGGGAAGTCAACAATCTCCTCCTATCGCCTGAGATCAAGTGACTAACATCACGCATAGCTGCCAGAACATTTTTCGCCATTTGAAGATCCCCCGACATCATGAGATCGAATACGCAGTTATCAAAGAAGGACCCAGTGAGTCCCACTTTACGACACACATGTTCGGCACGTGACTGACTGATGCGATTGAGGGCGGGAAATGCTGCAGAAAGAGGAGGCGTAGGGGAGGCCCCACTAGAACTGTAGTGCTGCCTCCGACGCTGCTCTCTACTCCACTTGAGGAGGGGGCTATGCGCCTGTTCCTCAAAGGCCGGGCAACCCTTCTGACAGAGCTCCCGAACCTGCAGGCGAGAGTGGCCGAGTTGAGAGAGAATCTCCTGAGGACTTCGAAGTGCAACAGTGAGGTAGCGACCCACTCGACGGATTATCAACCGCGTGTCAATGTGACGGAGCCAAATCTCGCGGTGCTGTGTTGACCATGCGTCCCCACTACTGCTCTCTCGCTGATTGCCTCTTGACGAAGAAGTTGGTGGCTTCACGAGTGGTGAGGTAATCACTACTGCACCACTTGAAATTTCCTTGAGCCCATTGTCAAAGGTGAGTGGGAGACCCAGGCTTGCCTCTGCTGTGTAAGAGTGAAAATGGGTTCCCGTCAAACACTCACCATCATTGCGCAACAAGACAGTCAACTGAAAAAGAAAGAAAGTTGAAATAATTAAATACCAAAGGAGTAATTAATTAATCAATTTATAAGAAAAAAAGAAATCAAAATTTGTTAAATCTGATTTATTGTCAACTTAACAAGCAATTTATAAAAAATAATATTTTATAACATTCTACGTTATATGTGTACTACTACTATTCTAGAGTATGTAGTATAATTATTAAAATACTAAAAAGTTACACATTTTAAAATTTTAAGCAATTATATTTTGATATAGAACTAGCGAAATGAGTTTAAAATAATTTTATAAATTGTATTTAGCTGTTTAATTATTAAACTGGTAAACGTTTAATTTTTGAAACAAAAGATTACCTAAAGCAACGAAGATGATTTTTTATATCTGAAATAAACAAAATCAGAAAGAAATAGACTTTGCAGTAGCTAAGTCTGAATCTAGAGATCTGCATTATGTAAATAAAAATACACGTAACTGTAAATATTTTAATCGTGGAATAATAAAATATTCATTAGGAAAAACAATTTAAGATTATAATTAATAAAAATGTATATAACGTATAGGTATGTAGTTTACTTAATAATTTATTTGTAACGAAAAACATAAGTAATTATTAAAACAAAATGTATGCTATCTACTAGCGGGTACAACTAAGGGCAATAAAATTAAAAAGCAAGTATTTAACTTTATACTGTCTAGCAGGCTGACATTCTTATCATGTTCATTCCACTAATCTATATTCTGCATCCAGGTAAATTGATATTCCATCATTCCCAACATTACTACCTCATGCACTACTATAAATTCAGTCAATCCCTCCCTTTAGTTTATAATAGTATCTATATAAAAATTGCCTGCCATATTATTAGTCACCACCTTACAGTGGAATGAAAGGCACTGTATAACATGAAACAATTATTCTTACTTGCCAGTCTATAATCTATTTAAATATATTACTACTAATAAGTTTATAAGGATATGGGCCATTATATTCTACTCTATATACAGTATACTGTACCCCAACCTACTAGCAGTAACTCTGCCTTTAAATACATTATAGTATAGTCAGTTACAGTGATAAGGCAGAGGTGGAGGGTGGGGGGGGCAGAAAGAGGTTGAAGGCAGCTAGAAGTTCCATCCTTTCTACATATAATAGGGGCGAATTGGAGGCTACAGGGGGTTAATTATAATAAATAGGCAAATCATAAGTATAAATGATGAATACACAAAAACTAAACATATTCATAAATATAACCGCTGTATATTACTATTTAGCATACTAAAACAGCCTCTATAGTTTCTGCTGGACCTATACGTAAACGAAAAAAAGGAAACTCCTTATGCTGATTGGTGTTGCACGCTAGTTGTCCTAACAAACTAACTGCAATTGTGAATAATATGCATTTACTATTCAATCCATAATATTGTATAATAGCCCTACAGTAATTTGACGGCACTGCATTTTCCTAGAATGTCTGGTGTCGAAAGGTTGATAGCTTCACTCCTCATAATAGCTATTATCATTATTATTATATCTATGGCCACTGTACATTTAGTTCTTGCTAACATTTAAAAGTCTGCCGTACAAATACAGTCAGTCCTCCGAAACAATATTATATAAGTCTCGAGAGCATTACAGGACCGGGACTAGTAATAGCAGGGCTCGGCCTATAGGATGATATAACCTCTTAAGGCTGAGTCAGCTAACACAATCCGTAAAGTTCACTCATTAATTAAATATATTTCCGATATCAACATAGCATATAGAGCTGACCTTCTTTATAGGGTAGACACGTAATATATTATAATAAATAATATTGTATATCATGTACAAGCACGTCATTCCATGTTTATAATTTTTGGTATAGATAGAATCTTCAATCGAGCTCGACAATAATATTATTGTATAATTCTGGATCTATATGATAGACAAAAAATATTTACAAAACCAATTTAAAGAGAGTGACATTTTTAAATATAAGTTACATAAGAAGATTTGCTTTCCAATATCGGTAAACCATATCAGAATTTTTGCATAATTGACTAAACAAATTTTTGACCCAAGTAATTAAAAAAATTAACTATAAGACTGCAATTTATAATAAACGATTTTCAATTATAATAAATATTGCAATATATGAAAAAATTAATAGAATTATTTATAGAATATTTTTACTATCATATAAAATAAAAATAGCATACTAATTAAGTGTAACTAAAATATTTGTATAAACAATAATAATTGTTGTATTTTGTAAATGCATGGATTTGAAATTAAACCAAACTTTGAAAAATCCAAGTTTAGAATTTTAACAATGCTAAAAATGTCGATAAAAATCACTAAAAGTCACACATATTGAAAACATACATAAAAAACGTTTATTGAAATGATTAGCATTAATATTTACTAAAATCTAGAATCGCATTTATAATAATTTAATGAAATGTTTCCTTTACAATATCATAAAATTTCTACAGAAAACAACGCTATAGAAACTATGTGACAGTAAACTTAAACATATAGCTACATTACATTTACAATGATTGAATACATATATTATATATATATTACATATATATATATTTGTAGTAAATTCCATTATGTAACAGCATTAGCAAGGTAGCAAATAAGATTTTATATAGCAAAGTGAATTTATATTCTATCATAGTTAACGATTTAAAAATACTCGTTAAAATACTTATTAAAAATTATATATGTATATATAGAGAGAGCTGTAAATTGAAATTCAAGGGGATGATAATAAAAAGATACAAATTAACTTTAACGACAAATTAGATGTAAAAACACAACTTAGTTAGGAAGATAATTCCAAACTTGAGAGTTGCAAACATAAACGTGAAACTATTCTTAAATTTTACAATTGACAACATAATTGCCTTATTAATTATTCGTAGACCTTGCAGTAATGTCGTCGACACACTGTCGCCATCAAAATGTAGCTAAAAACGCCAATTCAACATGAAGCTGCGACCTCATCATTTCATTATATTTATGAGGTAGGTATAGCTTTTTCTTCGTCTGCTCATTTTGGCAATCACATGAGCCTGCATACATACATATATCAGTAGTAGCGACATTATTATAACAAAAAAACAAGACTGATGGCGACAATATTTGGCATAGCATGTCTACCTGCCCAGATATCCAGATTGTTATATGCCCCAAACCAATATAACTTAGACCTGTGTAGGTATATATATATAAATGAAAAATTATATGGACAAGACAGTCAGTCACAAGGCGAAACAGTCACTCAAATATATATATATATGTAAAAAAATTCACCTAATTTTTAAAGAAAATAATAATGAACATATAAAACTTTGAGAAATAACAGTTTGAGTTTATAAGTATGAATGTAACCTTACACATAAATATGAAATATATCCATCCGGACTTGAAAACATAATATAACTTTTTAACGTTTTTAATTGTGAAAGCAGTGGTTTTTTTAAAGGAAATAGTAGATATACGGAGTATGGAAATTACTTTTGGCGCCAGTCAGACTATACTAGTTAAAAGAAACCAGATCAGATATGAGCCAATCCTGTATTTTTTCATTAAAAAATAACCAACTTCCATTAAATATAACAACGAAAGAATAGCTTGAGATATGTTACATTCCGGTTTAGTAAAGTATATATAGTGATAATAGCCTAACCACTTAACATATTAGTAGTTACTAAGTTACATTAAATAATGAAGCAATATTATATAGCCAATAATGAAACAAAAACTATAGATACCTTAATTGATAATACATTATATTTGAACGAAAATATAGTAATACAAGACAAGCACACACAAATAAGCGGAAGTATTGGCAATACTGTGATTACAGTGCTGTAGATATAACGAAAATCATAGTTATAATATATATGAAACGAAGAATTTTTCTATTAATGGAAAAAAACATGCCACATAGGCTCATAAGCACAATATATTGTAAAAATGTATTAGTTCAAAGAAAAACGAAATTATTTTTCTAAAGTAATTAATTAAAACAATAACCACACCCAATATTATATTAGCCTATACGCTGTAGGTTTCGATTATAAAACAATAAATTAATACACAGTTTCGAAACGTACATCAGAAAAAACAAAATTGTAACAAAATTATCAAAGGTAAGTTATTTTTAAAATACAATATATAAACAAGTAGAAACATGCCAATTTATTTAAATTATAATATTAAAAAATGATAACTAATCACAAGCTTGTAACTTTACTTTCCGAAAGTTCTTCAAATATTTTGATTGCTATAAACATAGAAGGGAATTAACGTCATTTCCGAAATTAACTCTAAATCCAAGAGTCAGTATATATGGTTGGAACCATTCAAATTATTCAAGTTGCCTGTTTATCCCATTAACTAACCGTATCAAAGCAGACGCAGACCGAAGTATAATGTATACACTTACCAAACAGTACATAAGTCTGTTAACTAGCACAGTTGGTATTAATACTTTGGATAACCATGCAAAGAACTATACATAAAAGTCTATATAATGGTTTAGGCTAGTGGGATTACATTTTATTGCTTGTGTATTGAAAAAATATAAAATGTACGTAATAATAAATCATTATACGTTTAAGCAATTAATGTAACAGAGTTTAAAAAATCAATTCTGGCTTCATTTTCATACCTTACTGTATACTTATATGTGTGTGTAAAATGTAACGTGGAAAGTATGAAAATGTTGCCAACATTTATAAAAAATGGATATAAATGGATAAAACGATTAATGATTTATTATTATACGTACATTTTGTCTATTTTTAATTCACAAAGTTGATAAAAATCAATCCCATTATAGTTTATAACAATATAAAATATAGCTCCCTCCAGAATTGTAATCTATTTAAGTAATACAATATTAATACATTTAAAAGCATTAACCTTGAAATAGTTTATTGATTTATCAAAAGAATACAGTATGTTAATATATATATCACATCAAGAAGAAATTCTTCTTGGTTAAAAATATTATTTCTTTAAACCGCGGTGTCTTGTACTGAAGACATGAAACAATATTCAACCTCAGTCAGCATAATTTAATTAAAAATAAATGGAGTAATTACCAATGCAATTATGGCTAAAACAAATCGCATATTCCTATAGAAGGATTATAAAATTCATTGCTCGCAATTTCTATAAAATATTACAGAATATAGAATTAACTCCACTTTACAATAGCATAATAATTTATTTTTCACTAACTATCACTAATAAAGATGGTGACACCCTCACACCAGTCCTAATAATACAATATTGCCAATATAACACCAACGCCCGACACCTTTTCATTCATAACCAGTAGAGCGCGTCGAAATCTGACTACAAGCTGCAACACAAAATGTATTCAAAGAAAGAAGTATACCACTCAAATTCAACTGAATAATACTTCTAACAAATTCATAGCTTTCGACGGTCTACAGAATTGAATACGACAAAAGTGGAACAAGAGAAGAGAAAGAAGGAGGTACAAGCAACTACATCGTTCCAGAGACAATGTGGACAAGACAACAGAAACAGATTTGCACTTAGCCTTTCACAAAACTGGATGGTCGGAGAACTTATTAGATGAAGTAAGATTGTTGAAACGATTACCTACAATATATACCTAGAAGAAGTTGGTTAGTATATGATGACGATACACATTTAATAGAGTGAGCAAGAGACACAGTGGGTATACAAACGCATAAATTCAACACCCGCTGTCAAATTCAATAGTAACATTTCCGTCATATTGGGGAGTTCTCTGATTACGATAGAGACTGGCTATAATGATAAACTATTATTCTAGTCATAATATACAACACTCTACAGGGTAAAAATGTCTGTCAGACTATTGTGGTGATGGCATAGGTGGTTGGAGGTTGACTGGCTATTGTACAACGAGAGTGATGTGACGTGCCACTGCCACCACTAATTCTTTCTACGAGAGCAGCAGTGAGAAAGGGTTGACTAAAAGTCTCTCTGCGGTGCCGGTATATAATTGAGCTCTTGTACTGAAAAGCTGGAGTAGGTATGCCTCCGTTGACTCTCAATCTAACCTCCTATATACGATATTAAGGCTGCCGTATCTACGCCACCTACAAAAGTAGCCTAACTAACTGAAAAAAACAGAAAAATAGTCGTAGTAGTAATTCAAAAATATTAAATGATTCGTTGTACACCTGCGCTGGGTTTTCAAGTGTGACCGCTCGATGAGCTTATGTACAGTGAATTGAAACGAAGGATGATTACACGTGATTTTACTTCAACACACCCCCCCCCCTCACTTCATCTACGAAGAATATAACTACATAAATCAAAGTAAAACGCTAAGTTGTATTAAAAAAATTAAATTAACGATGTAAATTAAAGGGAAACTAGAAAAAAACTGTCTAAGTATACAATTAATTCCATATAACATAGCTGCAAACTACTACTAATTAACCAGGCAGCAGTAAAATGGTCGTGATTTTGTCCACTGATGTTCCCAAGCTGTCCCTATAGTATAATTGACTTGAAAACCGCGATTTGTCGATGGGGTATAATTCCACTTAAAGGTCGCCAACCATAGCTATGAACCTATATAAAATTCACGCGCGTCTATATATTGTATAACACGACACAAATACAACTAAAACAAAATGCTATACCGGAGCAATTATCTTATACACTCATACCACATTAAAGTGTCGTACTCAGAGTGGTTTGGTTACAACAGAAACATTTAACAGAGAATTACTTTTTAATTGTAACCCACGAAAATACGAAAAAATTGGCCAAACACTATAAACTAACTTCATCTTTTGCCTCTATGGCGATCTCATAATTGAAGTCGTATTATAGCAGACAGTTCTTGAGGTTTTCCGAATAACTGTCAAGTGACTAATTCACCAGAAATAATAGTATTCTCTTGTCTATTTTTCAAGTGAGAAAAAAGTGAGTCTTCTCCTTTTCTTCTATTATTGAAACAAGGCAACTCAACTATTGCAAAATTTAAAGACTAAAATGAAACGAATAAGATGTTTTAAAACGGGAAATTTCATCAAGCGTGTCTTGTGCGCTTTCAAGTCAAATTTAGCAATGTAAAAAAATTAATTCCACACATGCAATAATGCAGAAACGGAAAAGATATTTTTTTACAAATTTGATTAAACTAAAATGTTAAACTTAACTTGTATTCAACTTATATCACAAAAATTGAGAAAAGTTACAAAATTACAGAAATATCATTTAAAAAATTTGTATTTAAAGTTAGAAGCTAAAAATGTATAATTAGATTTTAACAAAAACGAAAAATATTATATCGTGGGTATAAAAAAAATTTGATAATAAAAAGCAACACACATATTCTATTAAGAAAATCTACTACTCAATAAATAAATAAATTTATCTATGAGAGTAGAGGCTATATCCGGTAAAATTAAATAAAGTAGAAAAGCTCTACGGATACTGCACTTTTTTGCCTTATTTTTTATGCACATTTTGCTTGTGCAGTAACCGTAGAGCTTTTATACAAAAATTATTATACAAAAAATGAACATTTTTATAGTATAAGAAAATTGAAGAGTATAACAAGTAAAGCAAATTATAATGCAATTGGTGACGGTCGAGGCTCCCAGACATCAACTGAATTACTACGCAGATATAATACCACTTATTTATTTTTAAAATAATATATTGTATATCGTCTGACGAGCGTCAAACTAATATGTTCTAGAACAATGTGGCAAAACAATAATTACTTACTTTATAAAATAATATTAGCGACAGTACTTTACACGAAGGGATATATATTACGGTGAATTTGACCTTACTTAATATGTATTTTAGTATGGGAGGAGTTGTTACATTACATCATCATTGCCTTATTTGAAAAGGATTAATGAGTTATTTTCAATATAATATTTATATTGTACACATTACACAATCAATAGACGACTAAGATCATGCTTAATAAAGCTATAATATCTTAAACTGAGAAAATGCTTGGAATTCAGAATATTTTCAAACTAAGTTATGCAGACAGACAGCTATATAGACAGCAAAGTCAGAACCGCCGAATGGGCATTTAATAAATCTAGGGGTTTTATTTTTTAAATTTTAGTATTATCGATGAATTCATTTTAAATATTTTTGAAAAGTAATGTTAACTCATTGGCTAAATCTGTTTTAGCCCCTTCGAAGATGAATCTGACAAGCCAATTTATCTCCAGCCTAATAGTTTGTAAAGGCGACTGGAGTTACGGCTTTAGAGGGTAACGCTTCATATCAAATTAACAGCTTTTTTCCATGACGGCACAACAACCAGGCACTAAAGCGTCAGACGCCAGAGGAGAGAAGAGGATAGATGATTCGAGTGATAACTAATTAGCACTACTGCTGAACACCACCAGGATACAGTTTAGTGAGTTAATACGTCTGTCGATGGGCATTAGCGGATTGAGCGAATGAATCCATCAGTTTCTAGCTAGCAATTACGCACTGCAGCAGTGCTTGAAGCACAGCATAGATATTGGGACCAAGTTGTGAAGGTTTTCCAAAAAAAGAACCAAAGGATGGGAGAAAGGACAGTCTGAGACAACAATAATATTTCAGTATTTAACGGAGACTTACTGGACGAAAGAGATTGTCCAACAGGGTAGGATATAGTCTGCGACACACACGCCCAATTTTGTGCATAGTATATAGCAAGCAGCGACTAGCGTATAGAGATAGCATAACTATCACTCATTATACAAAAAGATAGGCAAGCTAAGGCATAACCTTCGCATAGAGCTAAAAAAGATGGATTGATTTGCAAGAGGCGAAATTGTGTTGCCGTCTGTTGCTTCCAATCTATCTATCACTCGCTGCTTCGCGTCGATTGGGAAATTACTTTAATACTCGTCCCATCGACGGTACTATATACACATACCCAAACACTGAGGGAGAATCAAAGAGAGAGAAAAAATGTGGTGGATAGGAATGGTCCAAAAGAGCAAATATATTACAGGAAGGGAGTCGTTTGTGCCTCGCCCGAAATATCTCCACACACATAAACCTTATAGAAGCAGACGGAATTCTCTAATGTGGTGCAGTAAGCATATGGACACACACTCGTAATTCAAAGAGAGTGTATACAGCTGATGCGTACGCAAAACGTTTCGTTCAATCGTAAGAATTACCCATTTCAAATATTGAGGAAAGTAGAGTAACGAAGAAGACAAGATTTATATTATAGCCTCGGAGATCTACGGAAGAAACCATATCATGATATTTTTTCTACCCCCCCCCCTTAACTCGCTATGACGTTACTAATAATGTGTCTCCCAAAAAACGAAAATATTAATCGTAACACTGATAACAGAACACAAAATACGGGCGACAAACTTTCTGCTGTTGGGTTGCATACGAAAAATGTGCTATTTATCATATTAATACCACTGCACAGTACTTCAAGAAATAAAAAAAGTAAAGTTAATGAAACGGTACTTTGACAAGCAGACGGTTTGTCAATCAAAATTATCTTCCACAATAAAGAGTCATACAAAATACCAAAGCAAAAAAGGCCGCATTGAAATGAATCACCACCGTGCAATGACGTGGTTTAGGTTCTCACTTTGGTAACAGCCATGGCACCCTCCCCAAGAACAACCTCCGACGATGTGACTTGAACTGAGAGGAAGCGATTGTCTAGGAGGGGCCAGGAACCGCCAAGTCGACAGGTCTGTTGACTCCCGTTGAAGAGACGAACATGGGGATCACCGTACACGGCACACACACGATAACCTGAGCCTGGTGGGGCGCCAGGATAGTAGCAGCGAGAGGGCAGATTCGAGATCGGTCTACCCTCATCTTTATCCCTTTCACCGTGTCCTCCACCACCAACGTAGGGATCCAGGGGTGCAACAATGGGTGGCAGGGGACGGGGATTCTTGTCTGCATAGGGGGGGGAGGGAGAAAGGCAAAGGTAAATATACCATAAAGCTATTACAAACACAGTATAGTATGTTGAATAATATTTAAAAAGATTAAACAATTATAATGAACAGGACAGTAATCCAAGTATATAACTAACAGACGAATATATCAAAGCAAACTAAATGACAAAAAATCGAATCCTAAGTTTAACACAATATCGTTATTTTACATATAAAAGTTCTAAAAAAGTACTTATATATATATATTATATTCGAAAAAGTTTCAAACATAAAAATAAAATCTATTATACACTTGGATATATATTATTGGATACATATAGATATACCAGTTAAGTCTTAGTGTATACAACATATTGTAGTAAAAAATCTAACTGAAGGTCTTCCCGAATTTTTGCCTATTACAATATTTCATAAAATAGCAGTGCTCACTTACATCTCAAAAAGTAGTAGACGGCAATTATTTTCCAATTATATTTTTGAAAATTATGATTGTGTTAATGTTTATAACTACAACTAATTCAAAAACTTCATAAAACAATTATAGGGTCGGATACTTTGAAGTCAGTATAAAGTATATCAATCAAAATAACAAGAAAATTCCATTATAATTTCAAGCCAAGCACACATGTTAAACCACAACTTATTATAAATATTATTTAGCACAGACGGGTCACTATATAAATATATAAGAAAATGTATTACCAACTAAATTGCATTACAATATACAATTTATTCCACCTCAACTATAACTGTAGTATTCAGCACAGAAACAGAAAACGAAAGCAGGGGGATAACGACTGTCATTTCTTGGGTAAACAAATAGCCGGAGGTTCAGAACGTTATAGACAGAAAAGGCTGTCACTTGATAACCTAGAAGGTACGTTGTAAAGGTACTAAACTCTACTATATAATATACAAGATATACTTACTGATATGCAACAGAATCTACCAGATTCAGCTATAAATACTATAATTGCTCGATCAGTTTACTTGGTGTTTACAGGTCAAAATATGAAGAAATAACCGACTAACTATGTATTTCCACACACAGTACTATATTATAGTGGCATACCTAACCCCATGACATTACTTTCAACATAAATACATTCATTTCAAATATTCAATAATATAATTTATATGAAATCACAATTTAGCTGTTATCCCAAAAACTATAAATTGTTTAAAATGAGCTTCATATACAAGGTATAATATAACTCGACAGATATCCGTATATTTCAATACTTGTTTATAGTTTCAAATTTCATTATTATTTATAAATATTAGAAGGGTTTTATTATTATCTAACAATTTTAAGTTAACACTAAATATAGTAAACCATAATATATATATTGCAACTAAAATGAATAATAACAGTAGAAATGAATTACTTAGCGAAGCCTGATAGAACACATAATAGGTATAATCCTTTAGCAATAACTGAAGAGTATAATATATACACGTACTATTTATGGATAAAGGCAATCAATAAGAGAACCTAACTGTGTATTTTCCTCATCTGTCTATAAGGTATAGCAGTTATCTTTAATATGCACAATTTATTCTCTCTCTCAATATATAGCAGCCCAAAATACTGCAGACACATAGGAGGCATCTGCATCAGAAATATGTAGATAGAAACACTTCACATATGATTGTGGCATAGTCATACTAATCGACAACATTCACAGCGTGCATCATTACATCAGCGTTTAACAACAAAATGTGAATCCTTTCTTCAAAAAAAAAGGCTTGTAAGGGATCCAATTTAGCCCCACTCATAGAAGGCACCTATATAGCTGTGGTGTGCAACACATTCCCCAATTGATAGGGGTATAGAACTGCCTAAATAATACAAACGTACATAGTAGATGAGGAGTTTAACGAATGAATATCAGCGATTGTCTAGTCTAGTTTATGCGATAAAGAGTCGTAATTAATAAATAAATAGCAATTATGACGAACAAATATATACCCTGTAAACGGTCCTATATAAGCATAAATAATAACATACTTCTTGAATAATAGCCAAAGCCCCTCTGCTCGATTTCTTTTTATGTAAAAGTAACACAAAATAGAGAGCTTCGTGAAGTGACTACATAGTATAGGCTACACGTTAAGGAGACTCATTCTTTATATGATTATACATCACCAGTCACGTGATGGTAAAAGACCATTGTCCAACTCATGAACAGAAAATTAATTCCCGTAACTCTCGAATATATTAAACAATTTAAAAAGCGACTTTTTATTAAACACCATTAAAGATCACAATATTTAAAAATGAATTCTAAAGCCATGACTTAAATGACAAAATATAGAAAAATACACATAATGTAAAAATACCACATTTTGCAATCATACTATTACATGATTTTATTCAACCAAAAACAAAAAAAGAAATGCTAAAAAGTAACAATGTTGAAATAATATATGATAATATAAAACAATGAACATGGTATATATATATATAACTTCTGTGAATACACATAATTTACAAAGAATGATACATAACATATTTATAAATTTGTTCATAAATATGTAATGTTATACTTTTCCAATGAATACTTAAATCATATGCGTTATATAATACATATTGATATATCATGCTATTACCAAGGAACATATTATTGCGTATCATATATCTATGATCTTGAAATAATGTATAGTAAATAAATGCGCCACATTATTAATCTATAAATAATTTATTCCTGCAGAAGGCGGCTCCTTTGAAACTAAAGACTATAAAAATTACTATTATGAATATTTTGAACATAAACACATACATATGTAAAATTATTTTAATTAAAATATACAATTACACAAAACTAACGAAAATAAATAAAATATACATTATGTTGCAATTGGGTTATACTTGCACGGCGTACTGAGAATTCAGTGCTCAATGCGGATACCTAATAATAAAAGAATATGTAAATTTTTGCGTAAAAATATCCTAATTATATGTATTTTTTAAAAGTTATAAACTTAGTTACAACAAGATATATATTGCAAAGGGACAAACTTAATGCAACATATTTATAAATGTTTGCAAATTAATAATTAAATACGAAAACTAAACCTAAACAACTTATTTTATCCATGTCAAGATTGTCACAAAATATCCAACTATATACCTTCAGCCACTTAAGACGTGGCTACTTACCTTAAAAGGGACAGTGTCAAACTTAACTCAATTGCCTATAGAATATACGATATACAGGCATTAATCTATCGCTTACAAATATGCACTCTCCACATATTACAAGAGAAAGGACATCAACTCTGGCGCCAGAAATTATCGACCAGTGACTCAAGCTTGAGCCAAAAACACCTGGGCATAAACATATATATATTACAAAGTATAAGTAAACTAATATAAATTGCATTTTAAAGAGAGTATACATATATTGTAATAAAAATACTCTTCTTCTTATATTAAACTAATATATTTCTTCCTGTTTTGGTTGCTGCAAGTTACTCTGTCGTGGACATTAACAGGTTACAAGTAGGCGAGTAAATATATATATCTCACAAAATAACATTTAAGTACAATAGCACAACACACTTATATAATAATGGAAGTTGTGTTTCATAATATACACAAGAAGTTATATAACAATAGAGAATTTTCTTTTTCAATATACATACATATATTATATATGGTTGAGAAAAATTGAATGATTCGTGCATAACAAAATTTTCTTCAAGCATATAAAGATTGACAGGGGTGTAATTAATATCTCGGTATAAATAATGACTTTTAAATTCTAT
>JAYRBW010035559.1:0-58809 GCA_036023295.1 Invenusta paracnida | reverse complement strand
GTGGGTGGTGCCAGAAGACGTTACTATACATTTCTAGAAGATGTAAAGAAGAAATCTGAAGAAGAAAAAGTCAAAAGTCAAAAGAGGGCAGCTGTACAAGAACTGAATAAAAAACGTCAACTACTTGAATTTCAAGAGAAAGATCTGCTGAGGAGTGCAGGTGATGTGGCTGAAGAGGCTGAAAAAAATGTTCAACTAAATGTAATCTTATTGTTAAATCTAATGCCTTGCGTCGAGCTGCTAAAGAGAGAAAATTTGAGATTGAAACGTTATCTTCTGAGATTGATACATTATCGGCTACTGTTCCTAGTAACAATGTTTAACATTTCAATCATAATTTCAACAATTCTCTGTTTATATACTGGACCAACTTTTAAACATTAGTATAACTGCCTTTGTACATAGTGCTAAGGATAGTGCTGTACATAGTGCTCAGGATAGTGCTGTACATACATTTGCTAACTACTAGACACTTGGGATGTTTTATATTGGTTAAATATTAACATTACATTTTTTCAGAAAATTCCTTGAAAAAATAATAAATATTCCTTGAAATTCCTTGAAATTTGGGACTGAAAAAGCTTGGACACCCTGGAATATGCAACATCAAGAAAGAGTACCACCACAACTATCAGGCCTTTTACAATAAAGGATACGTATTTTTCAATTATTACCACAAAACTAGATAGATCACGCCATGTATTCGAGGGTCTTATATAAGGAACTTTGCTGAATATTATGATGAACAGTAATTCTTAGTAAAACGAACTATCCAAAAGTACGTAATTCACCAATATTTTTCGAATGGTATATATTTTTTAAATTCCATATGACAATATTATACTACTAATAGCCGTATAGCCAGTATAAATGTAATAATTTTGAAAGAAGAAAAATAATAATACACGCATCTTGCAGTCCAAATTTTTTTTTTTAAATATAATATAAATAATAAAATAAAATAAAATATAGACCACTTTTGCTTTACTTCTACAAAAAATTTGCTGAAGTAAGAGATTAAAACTAAACGCTCCATTGTCTTCAGTGATAATAACACATTTATGGTGAGAATTGTCTGATTTAGAGCGATCGACTCTAGTTGACTCTTTGTGTGATGTACGCTGATGCGCAACAGCTTTCCCGGTTTTAGTGTTCCTTTCTTAATTGCTTTAATACGAATGTGATTTTAACGGAACGTCAATCTTTACTTTTCGACAATAGCAAGGGTCTAAATAGAACTATTGTATAGTGAAAGATGGGAGAGGAAGGGGTGGGAGCAGGTTAGATGAGCCATCACCAGCCGATGAATTTCCTTTCTTAAACTTTCATTATTCAACAATGTAGAGACGAAACCTACACAGTACCTTATTCATTAAGCTGATGTCGTTTATGACCGTACGTATTGAATACTCTCGCTTTTATAAAAGCTAATGTAGAAAGACAGTCAGGATTGAATGGATCTTTCGTGTTGGTATTATGGGGCATGCGCAAGTCAAAATGTGTCGAAGTCGTCCACTAAATAGTTGTTACTTACCTACTTAGAAACATTCTCGAGGGTCGGGAGGAGGAGGAGACACTAACTTTCAATAATCGACGAGGAAGAATTGGGTACTATGGAAGCAAAGCTAGTGGTTCAGAAGTAAAAGGTCGTAGAAGGAAAGAAAGAAAGGGGGACTGGTTTTCTAAATAATTTCGATGGCAGACAAAGACCGTAACTGATAACAACGCTCGTGAATACGGCTGAATGTAGTTCGTCAAATAACCGGCCGATCCGGAAACAGAAATCTCGGCGCTGAATGCCCTCGGGAAGTTGAGAGACTGCCTAGTGCGAGACGAGGCGGACGGACGGACGAGGAAAGGAAGAGAGCTCATAAGACTCAAGTTATTCAACCACACACACACACACCTGCAGCAGGCCGCACTATAAAGCAAACCACTCTTACTAAGTTGTATGTAAGTATCGTCCGAGGTTATAAAACCACACAGTCACCACTACACACTACGAAAAAAATTAATAAAAAATGTATATTAATAAGGTTGAAGACAGAGGAAGAGAACCCATGATGAGACATAATCGGTGCGGTTGAATTAGGCAAATATTCGTCTCTATATATTAATAATAATATTGCTCTAGTGAGTTAAGTGAAGAGTGAAGTTTTCAAAAAGCTCAGTCACTAAACTTCTCGTAAAGTTCTTCGCATATACACATATTGTTATATGACAAGCGTTGAAAAAATCGCATTCATTGTAGGACTGCAGCTGTGTTTAGATTATGCTCAAACCCGCAGTAATATAATTCAAATTAATCTTCATTAAGCTTTACCGATAAAAGCTATGAAAATAATCGTATTCATTTATTATTGTAATTAAGCGTTACGTAATTTTATGCCGTTTAAAATTAAGTCGCTACTATACCCAGAATTGTTTAATAAAAAATGTTGTTATTAAAAGACACTGCCCATACCTATGTATGTAGGATAATATCTTTGGGAAGTCCATATGTGGACAAATAGACACTTCTGCTGATATATTTTATACATAAATCAATGACAAATAAAGTTTCGATCAAAGTTTAAAAATTAAAATTGTTAAATAGACGAAGTAATATTTCTAATATCAAAATTATATTTTCTGTATAAATGTTTTTTATGATTAAGACCCTATATAACATACAAATAAGCGTTTTTATCAATTTGATTGCTATAAGCTGTGGTAGAAGCAGTAAAAATCTGATTTTACGTACATAAGAGCATAGTAATTATAAATTAACCGATAATAACTAGTTATATATGAATAAAGAATATATAGGTCATTATAGGTCATGGAATTTATAATTCTAAAACTACCTACTTTTTATATTTCGAGAGATTTGTAATCGAAAATTGACAAAATTTATGTTGTTAATTAACTAATTATTATAATTGCATTTATTGAGTAAATTAAATTGGTCTGTATCTGTCGAAATAAGAGTATATTTAGATTTCACAATTATTCTTCGTATATAAACTAAATTCTTCTAAAAATAAATAATGTATGAATTCTGTTTTTAAAAGCTATATAGTTTAAAATATAGCATTAAATGTTGTAGCCAGGTGTTATATATATACCTATAATTTCTATATTTTTCAGTATTATTTAATGAATTAAAATAGTAGAATATCAAAATTAAGCTATATATTCAATATATACTTATGGATTCAAATTACATTTAATATTCAGTGAACCATGGAGAGGTTGGTTAGAAACCATCTCCCCACTAGAAAATTAAACTTCCTTTAACAGACTTGGTTGAAGTTATGCAAATTATACCTTGGTCTTGAAATGATTATAGGATATTTTCATTTTTTAAATATTTTAAATATTTTTAACCTATTTATATTCGATTATTGATTTTTAATTGAACAATGGAAATATATACATATATTTGTATATATTTTATTATATATATAAGAAATTTGATATATGCTCTGTTGCTGATTGATCTGAAATTCTACATACAAATATGTTGTAAAGAAATAATTAACAAAAATGTAAAAATATATAATTTAAATCTTATTTTATTAACATTTATTAACATTTATTTCTGTGTTTTTATTGACTAATGATTCTTTATTATTGTTATATATATTATATTAATTAATATATAATTAATAGGCTATATAATAATAATAATTTAATTCTTTGACATTTATTATTGTGCGTTTGGTGATGTTAGACTAAAAATATCGGTATATCAAAATGATCACAAGTTAACTTCTGTTAACTGAGTCCAAATTTCAACAAAATTGGTTATGTTGTTTTAGAAATTACGACTGAATAATTCAAAGAGGTCCTTCCTAGAACCGCACAAGTTGAGATAACCAGCTAACTTTATTGTTAATGTACAATTTTATCATTTTAAAAGTTATGCATTCAAATAAAATTAACATAATTATTCAAAATGCTTACAAATATTTAAAATCCGAATATTTTTTAATGGAAAATGTTCCTATGCACATTTGTTCTTTATAACACAGGATAAATTCATGCGATAAAATTATCTGTGAAGTTAAATTATAATCTTATATACAAAGAATATTTGTATGATTAATCCACAAATTATGGAAAATTAAAATTAATACGAAAGATTTTAAATATAATCTGTTATCAAAATCGAAAATATAATTTAGAACTACAATATTATAATTTATGAAATATAGCAAATGGTATCAAAAAAAAAATTTCAATGTAGCATTATTTGTTTCCAAAATAACAAAAGAAGTAACCAACAAACTGGAGCTAATAACATAATTATGTCACTCTCAAATGGTTTGAAAAACTATCATAAAATACACTACACGAAATAATACATCCTACACGAATTGAGTCTACCCTAATAATTGTTACTGTTCCATGTGTGCACCTCTTGTATAGTGAATTCGTTCAAAATGTAGTTAAATATTTATAAGCAGGACTAAGGGTAGTCTTCAAATTTTACACTAAAACCAAGCATCCATTATTATTATTAGTCCTTTATAACACGCTATATTAAATTGTGGACTCCACACATACATATACAAATTATAATACATACATACATACATAATTAGTCAAAGATAATAAAACACAATCATCGAATACCCGCATATGTTATTATTATAGTTGTTTAACAAACTGCGACACATCGCTAACATAGCAAACCGCTCTCTCGCAGTTCAGAATAATATATTAGGTTTTATATATTATATTCTATACATAAAAAACATTTACGTACACAGTATAAGTAGTAGTAGTATATATATATATATTATGCATACCTAAACATCATTGTGTATGTCTCACCAAACCGTTAATGACTTGGTGGCCTTAAACCTTTATTCAGCTTCAACCAGAAACCCTTCCTTCGAGTTTCATACCTATATTCTCTCATATAGTTGTAGTTTCCCAAAATGGTAGGCAGGTAACCAACCCCTCTCAATTTGAGTTAGTTCTCCTTCTAACTGTATTCAGACAGTCAAGTCAGCCTGTAATGAATAAAAACGAATAATAAAACGGCAATCCATTAGATGAATATATTTATAGGCTAGTTGTACTGACACGCCTGCTGTGCTGGTTTTGTTCTTGCCTGGTCCCCTTGACTAAATACTATTGTTTCCCAGACAAAGAATACTCTGCCAGTAAATTGCGCTTTCATCTCACAATTTACCTAAAACAAAAAAAACTAAGCAGTCTCGCGCGTGGACGGAAGAGAGTGCATTATGTATGTTGGTATTGTACAACATCTACACAGTCATAGAAGAGCGTGTTCTCTGCACAATGGAAAATACAGCTGCAATAGCTTCTGCGGAGACTATAAAAAATGAGAGTGACAAAACTGATGATGTGACAAATATAGAATTCGAAGCTGCTTTAACACATTGAAGGCGCGTTATATGCGAAATAATTTTTATGGCAGTATCCAGCAGGAAATAATACAATACATTTCGCTTTGACAATATAGTATATGTTCAGTTGTATATACGTATACCTACATATATATGTATGTTCTCAATAACAGCCTGATTTAATCGTTTCTCATTTTGTTATCATCTGAACAGATGGAATTCGAAGCGACAGAATCAAATTTCACTATTTTTTATTAGTTTTCCGGGTATGTTTAAAAAATAACTGAAAAATCATACTGTAGGTGATATAAAACGATATTCCATGAAAGATAATTGAATTAAGAATATTGAAATTGACATAGAAACCCTACACATCTTAAAATATGTATTATTAAACAGTCCAAAGAATTTAGATATACATATGATGATGCTAAAATCCTACTATCAAATTATTTGAATAATGTATTAATAAAATTATGATATGTAAGTATATACAAACAAAATTACTATTTTTAAAATATATAGTTCTTACTTTGAGTATGCAATAGTTACTTAAATAACAAAAAAATGTTTCAACAGAATTTCTTTAAAATATATTTTTAAGAAGCATTAAAAGAATTGTGTAATATTAAACTACACAAATATTTTTAAAAATGTATTGAACATTTGGTATTATGAAAAATATATTTTAAAATCTCGAAAATTATTAGCTATATACTGAAGGTATATAATTAAGACTCAGTAAACAATTTTAGCTATATACAGATCATGCACATTCTTAAATCGGCTGAACTATTACAATAACGCGGAACTTGGACATCATAGACCTGGAATGATGCCAAACTTAGACATCATCGAACTGAAATTACGCCGAACTAGGACATCATCGAACTAGAATGTAGCAGCTAACTGGAACGACCCCAAATTTTGACATGATAGAAGTGGAATGACGCAGAACTTGGACATAACCGAACTAAAATGACGCCGAACTAGGACATAACCGAACTAGAATGTAGCATCCAACAGAAATAAATACAAATTTTAACATCATCCTACTGGAATAATGCCGAATTTGGACATCATAGAACTTAAATTACGCCGAACTAGGACATCATCGAGGTAGAATGACGTCAAATTTGGACATCATAAAACTGAAATGATGTTGTACTTGGACATAAGCGAACTAGAACATAGCATCCAACTGAAGTAAAAACAAATTTGAAAATCATCAAATTAGAATAATTCCAAATTTGGACATAAACGAACAAGAATGTAACATCCAACTGAATAATGCCGAATTTGAATATCATCGAACTGGAATGACGCCGAACTTGGACATCATCCAAGTGGATTAACACCGAATTTAGACTTCATCAAACTGGAATGATATCGAATTTGGACATCATCCAAGTGAATTAACACCGAATTTGGACTTCATCGAACTGGAATGATATCGAATTTAGATACCGTCAAACTGAAAAGACATCGAATTTGGACACCATCGAACTGGAATGATACCGAACTTGGACACCATCGAACTAGAATGATACCGAACTTGGACATCATCAAACTAGAAGAATATCGAATTTGGACATCATCGAGCTGCAATGTGGCATCCAACTGGAATGACGCCGAATTAGTACATTATCGAACTGGAATGATAACGAATTGGACATCATCTAACTGGAATGATGCCGAACTTGGACATCACGAACTAGAATGATGCCGAACTTGGACATCACGAACTAGAATGATGCCGAACTTGGACATCACGAACTAGAATGATACCAAACTTGGACATCTTCAAACTAGAACCAACTGGAATGACGCCGAATTAGGACATTATCGAACTGGAATGATAACGAATTGGACATCATCTAACTGGAATGATGCCGAACTTGGACATCATGAACTAGAATGATGCCGAACTTGGACATCACGAACTAGAATTATACCGAACTTGGACGTTATCGAACTAGAATTATTCCGAACTCGGACGTCATCGAACTAGAATGACGCCGAACTTGGACACAATCTAACTGAAATGATGCCGAACTTTGAAATCATCGAACTGAAATAACGCCGAACTTGGAAATCATCGAACTAGAATATAAAATCGAACATGAATGACGCAGAACATGAACATAACCGAACTAGAATGACGCCAAATTTTGACATCATCAAAATGGAAAAACGTCGAATTTGGACATCATCGAACTGAAAAGACGCCAAACTTTGACCTAACTAAACTAGAATGACGTAGAATTTTTTATATTATCGAACTAAAAGGATGCCAAACATAAACATCATCAAACTGGAATGATGCCGAACTTGAACATAACCGAACTAGAATGACGCCGAACTTTTACATCATCAAACTGAAATGATGCCGAACTTGGACATCATCAAACTGGAATTATTCCGATCTTGAACATAACTAAACTAGAACATAACATCCAACTGAAGTAAAATCAAATTTTAACATCATCGAACTGGAATAATGCCGAATTTGGACATCATCCAAGTGGATTACTACCGAAGTTGGACTTCATCGAAGTGGAATAACGCCGAACTTGGAATCATCGAACTAGAATGCAGCATTTAACTGAAATGACGCCGAATTTGGACATCATCGAATTGGAATGACGCCGAACTTGGACATAACCGAACAAGAATGTAGCATCCAACTGAAATAAAGACGTATTTGGACATCATTCAACTGGAATAATACCGAATTTTAACATCATCGAACTGGAATGATACAGAGTTTGCCCATCATCGAACAGAAATGATGCCGAACTTGGACATCATCGAACTAGAATGTAGCATCCAACTGGAATGACGCTGAATTTGGACATAATCGAACTAGAAACAACTTGAATGACGCCGAATTTGGACATCGTCGAACTGGAATGATATCGAACATGAACATCATCGAACTAGAAACAACTTGAATGACGCCGAATTTGGACACCATCGAACTGGAATGATGCCGAACTCGTACAACATCGAACTAGAATTATGCCGAACTTGGACATCATTGAACTAAAATGATGCCAAACTTGGACATCATCGAACTAGAATGATGCCGAACTTGAACATCATCAAACTAGAATTATGCCGAACTCGGACATCATTGAACTAGAATGGAGCATCCAACTGGAATGAAACCGAATTTAGACATCATCAAAATAGAATTATGCCGAACTTGGACATCATCAAACTGGAATGATGCAGAACTTGGACATAGCTTTGTTCAAGAATGACGCAGAACTTAAATTTAGCAGCGTACTGAATTAACAATTTATTTGAATAATATAAATTTGGAATATTTTTAGTGTGACTTATATCATGGAATTAGAATTAGACCTAATAGGATTTGCATCGAGTTGGAAAGATAGCATCGAATTAAGATAATTTATGACTGTCTAATAATTAATTGACTTATAGGGGGTAAATAGCGCTCCATATAATATTATGAAATCTATATAATATTCTTATATAAAGCCATTATATAAAAATATTATTAAACATTTTAATACATCAAAATTATTTAAACTATAACTTACATATATCGCACTATGTGCGTCACACTAATTTAAGCATCAAACTAAAACTATTCACACTATTCCAGTTTGGTGGTAATTACAATTTGATGAATACTCTAGAACTATTCTAAGTTGTAATAATTCTCTATTATTCTATTTGGTATTATTTAATTCAGTGATTTCTTAATTCAATTTATTTCAGTGGCTGTTTTTTTCGATTCTATGATATAATTTATTGTGCGCTAGGTAACCTCTCCAAAAAATGAATTATATAAATGGACATCACAACAAAATTAATGATTTGATAAACTAAATAATGTACAATAGATTCCAAAGGAATTCAGAAATTAATGTAATTTACAAACTAAAATATATTCACCAAACTTGCAGTTTATATAGGCATTATTTGTAATAATGTATCTCAGACTAAAATCTGACAAATATTTTATCAAAAATTGCTTTTAATAAGTTTGAAAGGTATACATACTTTTTATAAAATTTTATTTTATATTTTCAGAATTTAAATGGTAATTAATATAAATAATATCATATACAACATTAAATAGAATATTTAATATTACATTGATAATTTTCTAATATGATCATTGAATGGGCAATCAAACTTTTCTTTCCAAACATAATAAGTTATTAAAACTAAAAAAGGAGACAAAACGTATAAAATTTAATATCATAAAATAAAAATGTTATTAAATTCCTGTACAATATAAATATACATTAAAGTATTTATTATTCAATATTATATGGATATATATTAAAACTATCTATACTGTCATTATTTGTATTTTTGGGTAATCCTAATCTATTAAAGCAAATATAAATATACAAAACGTGTTCTAAACAAAGTAGGTATAGTAGTAGGTTAGTTTATAATACTGCAACATAATAAATTTCACATTTTACAGAATATACGATTTCTAAATGTCAGATATACCAAATTGTATTGTAAATTATATAAATAAAATAGATATTAAACATATTACATATAATATGTATATTATTATAACTATAATATTTGTATACCAAAATATATTGAAACCTTCATTATATTATATATACACCTTAATTACGTTGTACACTTAAACTTCATCAAACAAAGATCGTTAAAGGATTCTTGTCAACAAGCTATACTATAGGTTTGCGAAATAATCACATCTAATATTCTATATGTAGGTACAGCAGAAATTGCTTCGCACAAAATTGCGAAAGATTATTGTCTATCACGTTTTTGTTCTGTAAAATGTTGCTCTATACATATGTACTCGCTATTACTTGAATTGCATATTATGTGTATATGCTAGATTTGGGTCATCTCCTCTAATATATATATATATATACGAATAAATATAATATAAGGTAAGGACATAAATTGTTGATTTCTTTCAGACTTCTCTGTAATACTACGCAGTTTGATGTATGGTTAATGAATGCAGCAATGCATATATTACTTATATATATATATATGCGCAACATTGTAATTATGTTTTCAACTCGGTCCTATAAATCAGACATTTGTTATGGCCTCTTGGAATAACAACACCTAATAACGTACTGCGAGACATCGCAAATTTAAGAAGTTTGAGTACCTTCGTTGAACAAAACGAGCTGCAAAAGCCACTTTTCACGGCTCAATGGTTCTCACAATCAGCCACGTCGACAAACTTAGAATGTGCACAGCCGATACAACCAAATAGATATTTTACACTATCTTGCAGATTTGGTATATATTGCTATCTGTTACTCATTCCTCTACACCCATTATAGTATACATATAATATGTATATATAATATTATGAAGTTCAGATGTTGGCACCGAGGCATAAACTGATCACAGATACATCAATTTGTTTCAAACGATTTCGAGTACTCATACTGCACTATACATACTATGCAGTAGCTATGCACAGCTTTCTAACAAATGCGTGGTTTACCTAAAACACAATGCGCTCAATACCAATTAAGCTCTGAAGTTTTACATACATATATAAATGGTGAATTTTATCAGTGGAATATCAATGTTGTATAATTCACAAATAGATGCATGTACCCGTATTTTTTTTTATGGATACTTCCTAGATGCACAAAAATAACGAATGCACACGAATATACTCAACGATTTCGCCAGTATATTTGAAAGCTTTCCGACAACGAATTTTCACGCAATAAAATTACATGTTATAACTTGTGTGTATTTTATAAATATATTCTTTGTTATGAATTACTATTTCTTAGATGTACCTATATGCATAAACACGTTGGTTCAAATTTTACAAACAATAAGTATATATGTGTTTTCTTGCTTTCAAAACGTACATAATACCTATAATATATTTTTAAATCATTGAATAAACCATGAGTATATCAGAATTTTTCAAAAAAATATTTTTAAATTATTTTTTGAATGATTAAGATATAACTATACATAAGAAAGAAATGCCTTTAAATCGAATAAGTATTATTTTGATCTTAAAATTTCCATTACAAAATATTCAGAAATTAGAGTAATGTTGAATAGTTATCCAATATTAGCTAGAAATGATGCAAGCATTCAAAGTGTAGAAATTCTATGTAGTATATACTTACATAACAGTGATTCTTATAAAAATTATATTAACAAAACAATTAAGAATGAACAATTTCTAGTATTCATCATAATTTAATAAAATATCTTTACATGAGTAGGAAAAACTTATATTCGCCTTTTAATTTATTCTATATAAATAAAACTAAAATATATCCTAACCTTATTCTTTACAGATCTTCTCAAACCAAGATTTATATAGTTGTGTTATTAAAACTAAAACAGTATAATAACTGTCTATACATTCCCAAATGTTAAAATTATTATCACACGTATTTTTTTTAAAGTAAATATTAAAACAAAAGCTTTAAAATACTGTAAGCAGGAAAGGTGTAAAAATTATCTGTAAAAATGACAATTTTTCACACATGTTATGCTTACGTGTAGACATGATTAGATATAGTCGGAATTTAAGGACATAATTCAAATTAGTTTAAAGTTCTTATAATAACCAATTGAAACATATATAAATGAGGACGTTTTTGTTTTTTCAAATTTGTATTTAGAGAAAGTATACCCGAGTATTAATTGTTTAATCCTATTCATCCATATCAGGAGGATGCTTTAAAACTCCCTCTCGCATTTTTGCTGTCATATTTTCCAAAATAAAAATTTTAAGCTTTTAGCGCTATATATTCACTATTGTGTACCTAAAAGGGTGGGGGATTCACTTGACCCTAATCCTAAAAGGGTGGGGGATTCACTTGACCCTAATCCTAAAAATACACCCTTTTTGACAAAAATTAGCAAAAAATATTTAAAAATATATTTTGTAGAAAAATTTTCTTGTATAGAATTATTTTCTGAATTTCTTTAACTATTTAAAAACTATTTTTAATATTTTTAATGGAGTATGTTACAAAACACATTTGTTTAACTACACGCGACGTTTAATAACTCTACTCTATTTAGTAGTTTAAATATTATGGTAGGGGGCCTAATTAGTCCCCCAACCCCCCTTTCAGGATATGAAAGCGCAAAAAGTCCTACATATGCATATAGGGCTAAGTCATATCTAATATGCTTGATATACATATATATATACTATACTTATTTTAGACTTACGTGGTCCGTCATTATATATTCTAATATTGATAAAAATTCTAATATTTTTAATGTAAAGTTATTACAATTTAATAATTAATTAAACATGCCTTCAATGTATTCCTAAAAATTATTTCTTTGGTGTATTTCAATATTCGAGATTAATTTTATCCAGAATTATAGTTATTTGTTTGAGAGCCTGGGATATAACAAATCTTGACGCTAGATTTGGTTTATGTCAGTTTATCAATAATGATTAGCTCGATATTATATATATGTGTATTTTGCTAACATTTTGGTTCCCCGACTGGGAGTCGAACCCTGGGTCACATAAGTGAGAGCCAGGATTCCTCATGTTGCTAATAATTGTTTCAATCTCTATTTACGTGGTCATGAATATATCATGTGCTATATACACTCAACGTTATGTGCACACAAGTTTCGGTATACGGTAATTTCCAATGTCTGTAAAGTTATATTTAAGCATGAATGAAGTGGTTTGAATTCTAATTATTATTATTATGAGTTGTCTATAGGAAGTTTTTGGGTGTTAAAATAATGAGTGAATTCCTGAAAGAATGTGAAATCATTTCTTTGAAAATGCTAAGGAATAAAAAATGTCATGGTAGAATCAGATGGGTGATGTTATGGTTGGTTGTTTGTTTGTAATGCTATGGTTGTTTGTGTGTAATGTTATGATTGTTTGTATGACCAGTGAGTCGAAAGCACGGGTATTAAAATTCTTAGTTAAATAATTGGCTAAACCTAAAATAATGATAGCTAATGAATTATCATTATTTAATAATTGTATATAATGTCTTTTAATGTGTTTCTAAATTAATATTCATGCTCAGTTTCAATAAATATGTATAGTTGGGAATGACTTTACCATTCATATATTTATTTAAGTGAGACTCCGTGATATTAACAAGCTTATCGCTAGACGTGGTTGGTTAAGTAGGCTTATCAGTTATTATTATCTTGATAATCTATGTATTTTACTAACAATACAAAAATTAATAAAGTATGACATATGCTAAAATCATACAAGCTTACAAAAAAGTCATTCACATAAACAATGCCTTTAAATATTATAATAACAAATAAGAATACTTTTTAAATGTAAATATAGCATGACAAGATCAAATAATATAATGATTAACACAGTATATAGTAAAACAATATGTCTGAAACGAACCGATACAATATATAACAAACAATTTATTGGTCTATACGTGATGACTTTTTAATCAAGAAAAGTTTTCGACTGTATAATATTTCAATAATTAACGTAAGCATACAACAATAAATAACTATTTTTACTACGTGCCGAATAGATTTTATATGACTTCAGATACGATTTTTCATTAGTGATTAGAAAGCTTCTCCACGCTTGCATACGCATACTCAATCCAGTGCGCGAAGATGAATAAATAAACAGTGGTCGGACTGTAATCTCGAAATTAAAGAAGCAAGTCACATTATTATATAGCCTTACAATGCAATAACTGCCCCCCTCCCCCATTTTCTATACCCCACATATATCATCGACTTTAGAGGTTATTGCATATACCAAACATATACACACACTATCCGAGGTGGGCAATTCGTGTGTGCCACAACCGACAGTAAAGATACCGTTACCCAGAGATAAGGTACATTATAATCTAACGATGTATATCGGCATGGTATACAATATATTCTCCAGTTGAAATATAGCTGATGTCGAGATGAGATCTACCTGCCTTCACCTCCAAATCGCACAGGCTGAAGTTATCTTTAATTTCAATTGCCGCAATGAATAATAGGAAAACATTGTTGTAGTTATTTTGGTGTACCGTACCATCACTGTCTAATCATATAATGCCTATGAGCCGCCATATTATTAATATAAAGTAACTGAGATCTGGTGTGTAATGAATGCGCACTGAAATATCCACTACAGTGGAATACGACTCAGGAGTTGACTTTTTAAGCGACACGGGTCTTATTTATGTGCAGCTTTCTGCAGTCGGTCTACATATCGTGGATCCCATGGGATCTTGCTTCGATGTGAAGCAATAGTTAGTTGTACAATTGCAAGAGGAATCAATTATATTGTTTACATACACAGCTAGCTACCGCACTACGAAGAGAGCTGAGAGAGACGATGTCGCGTTGTTCGCTTTTTTATTCATTACGGGGAGGATTTTCATTGTTTGAACTATCCCGCCAAGGATATGCGTAGATATATATACAAAGCATAAAATACAGGTGTAAATGTCTTCTATGAAGATTCTTTCTATTATGATATTATTGTTTTGCTTCAATCTCGATACGATTTACACGACATTTCAGTGTGCAACCGTACGTATAAAATATGCGAAAAAGATCTCTTATTTTCTTATTCTCTTTTCCAAGATTCAATAGTATAGTCTCGGCTTCGATGCCTCGCGAAGAGGCTATCAAACTTAGTGAATAGCTGAAAGCTCGTGCCTTTACCTAAATATGACAACGTTGAATGATGTGACAAAAGTAATACACATAATTCAGAGTTATGTTTTATAGAAATATTGTGAATCTCTACATATTATATTAACGAAATTAACGAAAAGAGAAATTGTTAAAATGAGCATTCGTAAATACAGGTGTCTTGTTTGTTTCTCTATATTTATAAATATTTTACAATATAATAATAAAGAGTAATATCTGAAGAATTAAGAGTATTCGTAAAGTATAATAATGTTATCCTCGCCTAGCGTGAACAAATTACTGTTGGTTTGGTAATCCCTGTACTTAAGGAAGAATTAGGAATTATTTGTAAGATGTGTTACATATATATATAGTATACGTGTATTGACGCGGATAATCGAGTAGATTTTATTGAAAAAACATTGATTATACATTTTTATATCAAGTTTATATTAATAATCCCGAAAAGAAATTTATATTTTAAGAATATATATAGCTATATATAAATTAATAACATTATTTTCAAAAATACATGATAGAGGGCTGTAATAATAATAATACAGTGTAGTTCTTTATTATATAGACCTTAACTTGCCTATAGGTACTGAGTACTGACTATAATATTCATGATAAAGTTTGCATATCTAAATTTATATCAAATATTCAGGAGATAATTCGAGATGTAAAGAAAAGAACTGTATATCTTTTCGCTTTATCTATACCTAAGTTTAAGCATTCCACCGACAATGAATTCATGATTAGCTTTTTTAGTTATGGGTATTCAATGTAGCGAAAGCCTTTTCTTGTCGCTATAACTATTCGGTTAGCTTGTATGGGTATGACTACAATCCACGACAAAGCTACAGAGAAGCCGAAGAAGTTATAGATACTTTCCACAGCTCATTAATAAATGATCGAAACATCAGGTGATTAAGGTACTTGACTTAATCGGGAGGCGTATAGCGAACGAGTCTGCATTATTTACGAGCTCGGAAACTTAGAGTTAAAAACACGTTCTGTGTAAGGAGGCAGTATGCAGGTATACAGCGTAACCGCAATTTTACTCCATCTTGGTGGGATAGTTAACTATATGATATTATTATGACTTGCAGTTGATGAGTTAAATTGCAAGACGGCAGCACCCAATTTATATAAAGCGCGAAAACTAGAAACAATAGAGCAATGGTTCTTTTCACCAATGTAATGCACGTGTTGAATAGTTATGTGTATATAAAAAGGGGAAAGATTTTATGTGAAGGAATGTATTATTGGTATTTAAGAGAAATGAGTCACGTCAATATCTGTGGCTATAAATAATTATTTATGGCGAAATTTCTGTTATAATATACTTCTTGTCAATGTTATGTGACAGTAATAATTCTTTTGAAGTGTAATCCCTTACATCGAATACAACATATGATTGGTAACATGTAATGATAATAAAACCGTATCATCAGCATCCTACATCATTAAATATTTACTTAGATTTCTAACTACGGACCATAGATAGAAGACTATAATTGTTAGAAAGTATATAAAGAAAACAACAAACACTAATTACTTGTACCCCATGTACCTAGAATTTACTTACCGTGTATATATATATATATCAAATAAAATTAATTTCATATACATTAAATAGTCATAATTACATAATCAGCGATATCTTAACATCATAATGAATCAAAAAATATATTCGGTTAACTTTTTTCTTCATTTTGTACTTATGAATCTGCATAATGCCGTGACATAACGCCATATAAGTATTTTTTAACAAAAACAAAATTCATAAAACAAAAATTAATTAGTGGTCAAGGTTGCATTAAATATATTGTGGACAAGGTGAGATATAAATGCCCCCTACATTTTAGAAAATTATACTGAAATGGTTCATCCACAAAATTATTTCATTATTGTAAGTTATAATTGTGAGTCTGATATCTCTTGGGTCTGATTATTGATTTTTAATCACATGATGAAAACATATTATATGACTATACAAATTTGACACACTACTCCTTCTTTATATTCCTATGCATCTTATTGTTTGTTTCATCTAAAATTTTGTTCAAATATATATTTTTTAGGTAGAAACATACAGGGAAAATACAGAGAAAAATACAGGGTGTCCAAAAAGTTTCGTCAAATTGTTGTAAATCAATTTTTTAGAAGTTAGAAATTCCAACAAGCTGACCGCATCAATATGAAACTATTTTTGGAATTTAGAAAGGCAAGTTTGGAAACAATAGTTTGGAATTACCATTTTGGAACTACCAGTCATTTTGTTTGTCTTTCATTATTGTTGATCATGGATTTTAGATTTGTCGAGAGCAAAAAAACGCTGCAATTTAATTTAAGAAGCGCCTTCATCCTGTATAGGACAGAAATATCAAATATATGGTTGATATATTTGAGAATATAGGGTCTGTCAATGATACTCCTAGGAGTGGATGACCTAAAGCGGCAGCAAGTAATGAAAAGGGAGACAAGTTTTTAGCTAGCATAGTTAGAAGTCCACAAAAATTAGTTTGTTATCTCTCTTCAAAACTTCTTATGGGGGGGGGCTAAAATACTTGTATACAATCAAAAATCGTAGAAATATTCTAATCTTTGACAAGTTATTACAGAACAAATGCAAACTGTTCTGATAGTATGCATGTGCAAAAAGATTTATATTGTATATTATTATATACTCTAGGTATATAATTTTATAAAAACTTTCTCACCAAAACTTTTAACATTTATTATCATTACCTGCAATTCTCTATTACAAATGTAAACTTGCACCTCCGATTCCCATTTGATGCTTTTTGTTGTTAAAAATATATACATTTATTATTACTATTATTATTATATATACAACTATAAGTACAACTATATACAACTATACAATAATATACAACTATATATACAACTATAAGTGTACCAATCTACTAATATATATATAGCAAACAAAAATTTGATTGTATCAAATAAACAATAATGTATATCAGCAACTACAAAATGTAACAAAAGAAACAACTTGTTTTTTTATAGAGGAACATAGCACAGTAAATATAGTTTTTAACTATTTTATATAGTAATTAAAATGTCATTCTATAGTATCGAAACGAAGGCAATCAAATGGATACGTACGGATATTTAAATATTTGTATCTCACCAAATAGGTATGTAAATATATATTTCAATAAATATAATAACTTCTAGTTCATATTAAACTATTGTATAGTTGATATGTTCCGTATAGTTGATTTAGAGCCCTTACATACATATATCTCATAATACTCATTGAAATAATATAATCGAAAAATAGTATTTATGGTTAGATCGGTATGATTTTAAATACAAATTAAAATAAGATCATGAGAAATGCTTTCAAAAGCAAAAATAATTATTACGTATAATACAATTGCTCATAGTCCAACTAAGTATCCTATAAATTGAGTAATTTCTAGGTTTTATAAAACAAAATATTTAAAAACTTAAAGTGTGTTTAATATAAAAAACAGAATACAGTTTATGAGTAATCAACATATCACATTAAAGTTATAACCGTGTTTTTTTAGTATAAATGGCTACCATTTAAAATAATTTATAAAAGAGGACATAGTTTGTTTTAATTGCATAGAAATTAATGTTTTTAATAATCATACCATTATTAGAATGTAAATTATATATGCTTAAGTATTGCACAAATTTACGAATATAATTTAAGTTAAAAAATTGAAGCATAACTGTTACATCATCTAAAATATATTTATATTTCATACACTTATACATTTTAAAAGAAACGCATTTACTTTGATTACACAATTAATTTTTTTTTCTACTTTCTGTTTTATGGGTTAAATTTATTTATTATACATATGTATATATATACCTGGCTACCTATATGTACAAACATTGATAGATACATTCTGTTGACACAGTAACTTATACAGAGAAAAACAAGACAGTGGATGGGCTAGAATGAGTGTGAAAAACGTGAGGATGAAAATAAAGAAGGGGAATACCTTTTTATTCGAATCATCATCCTCTCAAGGCTAATTAGACCTTTTCTTCTTGGCAGTTCGATTTAACAGCCTATCTATACAACAGCAAAGAGAAGTGTCTCCTTAACAAAATAAAATAAATATTTCCCATGACTACGGGGAGCCGCTTAAGTTAAATAAACTCAAATTTATTCTCTCTTCGGTTGTGTTTATCTGCTGCATGTGTCTTCTTAAACACTTTCGATTAATGTTCGTTATAACTAGTACCTGTATTACATTAATATACCCAGTTTAAAGCGCCCTCTTTCTTTTCTATCCAAATATATATATTTTAGAGAATTAGTTACATACATTGCCTATTATATTCTATACTGAGAGTATAATACAGAGATATAAGACTTTATGGAAGGGTTCTCGGGCATCATGAATTTTCTCCAAACGGAAGGCAAGCTGATGAAAATCGTTTCTTCAGATATATATTATAGGCAAATAGTCGACATCTTTTTTTTCTTTAAAGCCTCGAGAAGTGTTTCTAATATATATATAAACATACATACATACACCTAGGTGTATGTATAATGAATCTCACGAAAAAGATATTGATACTGAATTGTACATACAGTTTATATAGACTCAATGAGCAGTTTTATAAAATATATATATGTCGAGGAGAAAAGTCGTCTAAGAAGGGGAGGAGAAGAGAATGATCAAGTCAAACGAAACTTGTATAAGTTCGACATTTGTTTTAATGAATATAAGTCCCATATATAGTCAATTAGCGAAGACGAAACTCATTGTATTTTATACATCTATGCCGCGCTTGAATTTCTCACTGAATCTATAAGGGGTCTATATTTTGAGCAACTTTACTTATGTAGAAACTGAATCTTAAGAAGATGCGTGAAAATATTCGTAAAGTTGTCACACTAATGAGGTATCCTACCTATAATATATATAATAGAACAACACCTTAGGAAAAAACTAGTATATAAGGACCCGACCCATGATATTTTGAAAACGAGGGTTGCTACGAGTAACCGATTCGGCGATTTGCTTTAAAATGAACACGCATTTATTATACTTATTAATAATAACAATATAATATACATATGTGACTTTGTTATATATGTATAGATTCATATAGAGAGGTCCTTATATCAGGTTATTTCCCGAAAAGTTATGAAATACTAACTAGCCATAAATAAAAAGGTATATATTATAATGTATAATAAAATATGTTTGCCCATCATATAACCACAACCCCTTATAGTTGCTCGGATTCAGTATTCAGTCTATTCTAATTCTCCTAAACTACGCATATCGTTACGAGGTTTTTGGGTGTGTAGTATATAATACATTTGTGTGGAGATTTGCTCTAATTAGTAGACGCTGTGTATATAAAATAGTTCATTTTTACTACATTTCCTCTCAAAGTTTTCGAATGTTATGTAAAAGGAGTAAAGTATTGTTAAAGTAGTGTTATATGTACATATATTATACGATCGTATTGTATACAGTATATTCTCTGGCGGCTTGTAAAGGGTACAGTTCTCTTCTGCAGTTGGATTGGATACTTTATTGTAATAAAAAGGGAAACATGCTTTTATTTTTATACCCATAAGAAAAAGTAGACAGTATATAATATATAAGGGGGAACTTATCAAACAGCACACAATAATAATAATGATCAGACTATACTCAAATGTCTATGTATATGCAGCTGACTATCACGATTTCACCCTTTCAAAAAGATAATGTATAGAATTATAGAAGTATATAGTTAAAAGAAAACGTATTTTATAGATGATTTTAGTGTTAACAAATACTTATGTCCCGAATTGGCGCGTAAAATTCCGAAAATAACTCTTAATTTTACTTTTTTTTCAATGTATCGAACACAATCGTTCTTAAAGAAAATATAACACCTTTATTTTAATGAATAATTTTGAATTTCTGAATATGTGCTCTATTAATGAAAGGAAAATTGTTATTCATATATGCTATATATACGTGAAAATTGGAACGAAATGTAAAAGGCTATACTCATATTGCCTCTTAACTACAAAAAATTGATTAAACATATTGTTAAAAATGTGTACGAAAGTATGAGACGTTAAATTTAATCTGAAATATTTATGAAAAGACATTTCATATATTAGGCATAATATATATATAGGTGAACAAACCAAACTGTGTCATATTGCAAATTTTGAGGCTCCCTATGGCAAGTAAAGTAAATTTTTCGAACAGTAATTAAAAATAGGTTATTGAAAGAGTCATTTGATCGTGACAGAGAAGACAACGAAAACTGACTTTCTCCATATAAATGTAGGTTTTAACTTTTGTTTTCTCTTATGGGGTAATAATAGGAAAACTTTTGGGCTGGCTTCTTGAGAAAAGCTATCAGTTTACATCAATCTTAGAGAGGAGCATATTTCAATTTCCCATCCAGTGTTCACAGCTCTACCTGACTGGCATTGTTTCCGCTCCAATCCCCCGCTTAGCGAAGCCGAGGCTCGGTTCAAGGCCAATTACACTTAATTTGTCGGTGGGAAGAATTAGTCAATATGTGAGGTGGAAGGCTGGAAAGAATAGGTGGATGATAATTGTGTTCAGTGAAAAATTACAGCGCCACCGCCGCAAACCGGTGTGCGCATCTGCGAGCTTGCTGAACCCCACTACCTCCTTGCAAAACACATAATCAACAAAACAATTCAACAATAATTTTAGCATTATTTGTCGACACAATTGTGTATTAAAATACCTATAAAGGGGAAGAATTATACATTTAACTCTCTTGACTGTTCGAGAACAGAAAATAGAGGACAGGAATTGAATTGCACCTTGCTAACTGCTCAGTATAAGGATACATATAATACAGTCAGAGACAACTCGCTCAAGAATTATTTGGTAACTATATAATTCAGAATGTAAGATGGGTGCTTGGTAGGAAGGAAATCGGTTCCCGTGAAGCTTAACTCTGGAATTCTCCCTTTCGACTCAACTCTTATAGTTTACCTCAAGCTCACGCTCGGTTGCATTCAAGTTTCATGTTTTGCCGAAATGATTGCTAATGTGAAATAAGAGGTTCCCCCTCTTTCCTTTTTTGTGCTTTGGGATTACTTTGGTTGTTTTGTTGCTTGCTCCAGTTTTTCCCCACCCACAAACCTTCTTTAGTTAAGTCTCTAATATAATTTCTCCAACTGTCTCCTACCTATATTATACCACAACAGTTTACCTTCTCGGCTCCTCAATATACCTATCTATAGGCAATACAGGCAGATAGTTTATATTATTAGTCGCCCAAACTTAGCCGTGTGCGTTTCTGTCATCAATCGTCTTTCTAATGCAGTCGATATTAGTATTCGGAATCAACATCATCACATCGGAATCAAAAAAGGAGGGAGATGCTGAAAGTAAAGTTTGGTCGGAATGAATGTATACGAATTAAGTAGGCTAGGCTAACTTATAGTTACTTAGTCAAGTTATAAAACAGTCTGTGTTCGTTCCCAATTCAAAACAATATTTTTCATTTCTACTAGAAACGCACGACGCTTTTTATATTTTCCCAGACCGAAATAGGGCGAAAAACTTAGTTACTGCGAAAGTGAAGTGCCCGGGTGGTTAATTTGCTCGTTTCAATCCAAGTTGCTTGTTTCAGAATTCAGTTATAACACATATAACACACGTCATTTTAATTTTTCAACCCTCTACTTTCTTTCTCCTGTCCTCGCAGCATTTTACTCTGTATCGAAACCGAAATGATGACAAGGATATCTATGATTAGCGTCAGATAACTATATTATAACTATAATAATAATGATAAAATTTGTGAGATTCCTGATCGGTAACTCGTATCGAGGAGGGATTTCAAATGGAAGCGAGACAATGAAAATATTTCAACTTGATGGAAGGAGAATATAGTTCGCATTCACCGCAGCTGTTCAGTATATGTATGGGTTCTTTTAGAAGAAAGAAAAAAACTGTTTCGATTTTTGTTAACTAAACAAGCTGAAAGTTCGTAGAATGGGGTTATAGATTAATAAATGGAAAACGATTAACTCGAAGAAACGTTAAATAAAATACTAATTTGCTTCACTGACAATTGGTAAAAATCACAACATGAAAATATAGAATTACATTTTATCATTATAAAGCATAACTTTATTTAATAACGGAATGACAGAAGTATTTTTTAATGCGAAATGCAAAACCAATTGAAGCTTATATAAACAAAAATATTGTTATAAATTATAGAATGAATTATATTACTTCAATTAGTGAAATAATTTATGTAAAATTGCGAAACATTATTTCAAAGAATGTTTATCATTAATTATTATATTAAACCATTGTTGCAATGTATTATTATATGTATTATGTGTATTATTAAATACGTATATGTATTTACCGATACTTATTGAATATATATTATAAGGATAATTAAAAGTGCTATATTTCAAAAGTTATTCTCTCAATTTTGCTACACGTTTTGCTCTATAAATTCGTTTGCAGTTCATTAATTTTGCATGTCGTACAAAAAGTAATAGTATATAATAATTTCTAATATAGCAATAGAAATAATATTATGAATGTTAATTTTTAACAAAAACGAAATAATTTTATTAGATGGAATTAGTAATATAAATAGAACTTTTTTTATTGAACTCCATATTAAAATTTACACTAATTCCACATTAAAATTTATAGTTGCATAGATTAGTATTACTGTATATATTCACATTTATATTTTTCTATTTTATATGCTTTAAATTCGATATGGAAATCATTTATCCATTGACCATTATAATGTGTCTATTTTAAATACTTATATATGTATATATATGTGACATAAATAATATGTAGATAAAATGAATCACAGGTTTTTGAAAATATGCACTTAAAAATATCAAATTATTTCAAATATAATTTGTTCGCAAAGTAACTTATTTTTGACTAATTATACAGCTGCTTATAGTTGTTTAAAATATAACGTATATTCTTTAAAAGAATCAACTGGAATAGCTATATTATTATTTGAAAATTACACACCTTATTAAAATTACTTTTTATATTGACGTTTTGTTATAATTATTTTAAATATTAAACATGCTGTTTATATAATCATTAAAATATTGTCTTGGACTTTAAGGACGTTATATAGCTTCAACAAAATAACACTGTATTAAATAATCCCATTTAATATATTTAATTCAGTTAAACATGAAATTTCGGGGTTTAAAACATGATATTTTTTTCTTATTTCTCGTTAAAAGTTTAATTTTATTCCGAAAAATAAATAATATCACATTATCATAACGATAGTTATGTATACTGAAGAAAAAATTGAAAATATAAACAATGATTAAAAGATTAAATAAACTATTGTTATAGACTTGGACTAGATCGAACAACCAATGTAATTATAAATTTAAAAATAAACAATAAATATTTAGATTTACGTTTTTATTTTTTTTATATCTCGAAATCAATTTAGTTTTTAGAAATTTTTAGTTTTTCGAATGTTGAAATTTTAAAAATTAAATCAATAAACTAGGTTACTATACAAATGTTAAAGCAAAGAAAATAATAACTGCTTATAATTAAAATAATTTTCAAAGGATGAATTTATCCTGCAATACAACATAATTATATATTTTTTAAATAGCAACTAAATAAAGGAATTTCTTCATATATACACATTAGGAAGCACAAATATATTTTATAACTTATTATAACAGTAAATAGTTAACACACAGTAACACAGATACAGTAAATATAGTGGTTTTATAGATTATATATTTAATTTGTTTAACTGTTATAAAGTTTGTAATTTTTTTAAATACACTAAATTTTCATCGTTCAATGAAATATAAAAACTAAAACGTTTTATTTTTTGTATGTGCATTTGAAATAAATTTACATATATTTAAGTTTATTGCGATATCTATAAACTCCCCAAAAAATATTTTAAGAGAGTATAGAGGTTTTCATGTATCCATAAAATTATTAACTTACATTTAAAAATATAAAGCAAGAAAAGAAAAACTATGCTGCAGTATATGTATTTATTTTCTTCTTTATATTGTTATAATAATGCTGCAAGGGAACTATATTTTAATTTGGAGGGAACTAAATTTAATTCAACCTGATTCAATTTTATTAGTGTGAGTTCAGCTAACGAGAACAGCTGAAAATATTTCTACATTAAAAAATACAATATCTTTTGCTGGTATAGTATAATCTAACCAGATGGGCAAACCTAAAGTTGTAAGACAATGCTTTTGAGTATATTGCAATACTTGAATGAAGTTTAATATCGTTTTATTTATTATTATTATTTACAGGTTCTTCCATTTCATCCGAATACAAATTAATGTTATTATCCCATTTTCAGACACTAAAACCAACGCATTTGTAAGTATAAAAAAGTTTAAAGACATTTTTTCAAGCATATATTTGAATTTTTTTGTATGGACCATTGAGTTAAATCATGCGTTAGTCAGTGTCACTTGTATTTAAAAATGTTTTTATCCGAAATATTGTAGTAAATCCACTTATATTTATCTATAGTGAAATAACATTTTTGCAAATCTATTATTTAAATCAGGTTCCCGATTACTTCTCATCAAACTGTCGAGAATGTCAGAATTCGATGCGAAAAAGTCAGCTCGTATGAAACTTATATAACCTTCATAACCTATTGATAACTTATTAAATTATCTAAGAAGTCGTAAATCGCTAATCCTAATATTCGTTTTCTCAATTTATTTAATCTCAAAATTCCTTTTGGAATTAAAAAGGTATATATTATAGTTCTATAGCTTAATATCTTTCATCTGTAAATATATACAACGTAACTTGATTCTAAACAGTACATAAAATCAGCCGAATAAAATTCAAATCGAAAAATTCCCTTTAATTTTTATAGAATTCGTAATTAATTTATATGTTAACTGATATTGATCAATACAAAAATTATTTTTAAAGCAGATAAATAGTAAAAATATGATAAAATAGCCACAATGTGTTTCATTGTACATATATGAAATATTTAGTAAATCCCATTAATACATTATAATAAAAACATTTTTTATTACATTCAAGACATTTTTGTCAATAATTATTTTTAAATGCATTACGTTAAATAGGTACATTTTCAATCTTAATTAATTACTAACAATACTCTTTATATTATAATACAAATATATATATATTTATCTTTAAGTGTCTTAATCTACAAAAATAATCTAAAACACATCAATAGATGAATCGATAGTCAGTATACTAATATAAAATACTTTCAGATTGAATAAGTTAATAAAATTATCGTTGAAACATATTTCTGGTTCATTTGTTACCTACCTATTACTATAATATAACCAAAATCTAAAACAACTAATGAAATATTTTACTGAAAACTGATAAACTCAAACATATCCATTTTAAAAATTGACTTCGATTATGCTATAAAAATCTTAATATAGAAAAATGGTTTATGAAAAGATTATAGGTAAAGACAAAATCTCAAAAGATCAAACTTTTGAAATAGTCACACATTTTACTATATTAATTTTGAAATTATAATGATTCTAATTAGGTCTCCAAAATAACTAATAATTTACATATATAATGGAAAAATATTTGTACTATCGTAATTATTATAAAATAATTATGAGCGACAATATATTTCAATTATTAGTTAAAATAATATATATATTCTTTACGTAAAATTACTTGATTTGAGGTTTTAAATAAATGAATCAAAATGTAGAAATCACATTAAAACTCAAATAAATCTATATTTAAAACAAAAATAATCGCAACTTTAATTTTCAACGTTCTAGAATTTATTTTAATGTAATAAACGGATACATTATACTCAGGGTTAGTTTATCGATCGATTAAATCTCGAACAGCCATGTTTAAACAAACTTCAATGTACAAAATAAAGTAATTAATTTTGGAGATTATATAATTACATCTCATATACCTGCTCCCGTACAAATGGCACTGATCAATTTTGAAGATAATTTTGTTCATTTAATTTATGCTTTATACCTACCTCTTTATAAATTATTGTAATACATTTGCCCGGAGAACTACCAAAGCATTCTTACTCACCAACATATCATCATGATCTCCCATTTGTTTACTTTAAAATATTATTTGATTATATTTAAAGATTTATGGGAATATAAAATATTCTCTACTTTTCGATGAGATAATAAATATTTACACTGCCCCTATACAAATGATGACAACAAAAACGACAAAATCCCAGGGTGATAAACATTTAAAGTTGCAATGAAAAATAAACTTAAAATATACATATAATTTTTGTACATTTACCTAAATCAATAATATTAGAATTCATCTTATTTTCAGTTGAAAATACAATATTATATAATTTAAATTTTATTATTTTAATGTTAGTTTTCATGTCATAGGAAATTTATGTAAATAAAGAATCCATTAAAAGCTTTCTTGAAACATAAATTAATCTAAAATGACTAAATTTTCAAAATTTCATTTTACTTATAAGGGATATCAAAATGTTTATTTTGTCAACATATATACAAGCATAAAACAAATATTACATTTTTTTATGTTACGTATTTAAAATGTAAAAATATTTCTTTAAATTGAATGTATTAAAATGTTTATAAAGAATAGTATTTGTCTATGTTATGCTGTTTGTACAGAGATGCTTCAATTAAAGCTTAAAAACGCTTATCGAATAAAACATATATTTCGAAAAATCGTAATGTATAACATATCCATTTGCTTTCATAAGTATATTATGCAAACACTAAACTCGTTAAGTATAAAATATTTCCTTAAAACCAATTACTTGTACGTGAATCCTTCAAAAACAAAGATAAATGTATATATATATATAATGATTCGCCAGAAATGAGAAAACGAGCTTTATTTCTTCGCTATTTGAATATTTGAATATGTTATCTTGTACAGATACAATGATGTTTATAAACTTAATTTGAGGCACGCCCAGGAAGCGAATTTTAATGTAGAAAAATCTGGAAAGAGAGTATGCATGTTTGAATATGTACTTAAACATCTAGCTATTAAGACATTTAAAATATGAAGAAAACCTAAGCGTTCGAATGCTTGGAGAATATTGAAGTATGGGTGGTAACCATAACAAAATACATTTGTAAACTGTTGTTTATATGACATTTAGAAAGGACACAGGGACAAGAAATGCATTAATTCCTAATTGTTGTAGTTCGTTCCTGATCTCTCAACTTGATTATCAGAAACACGCTTGATAAATTAGCTACAGACAGTAAAGTTTGAGTATTTTTGTTTAATATACCCTTTCTTTCCACAACATTTTGACAGTGCCAAGCTTGCGTTATTTTGTATAGGCTGTAATTTAAGTGAATTCTGTTATAGTCTATATAGAGAGAATAAAGGTTCGTGCTATTGTTTTGTTCCTTTCGTTTCACTGAACAACAGGCAAGAGCATCAGTATGGACTTGACGCTCATTGTCTATCGATAGTACCTCCAGTTCCCTTCGGTTTTTGTTGCTTAGAAACAAGTAGGGTCATCAAGCTGGCAACAACAGGCTAACTCTCCGATATGTATTACGAATTGCTGCTCCTCTTAATATGTGTTGTGTGTATGTGGGGATTTCATCAGCTATCGAGAATCTTTACTTTTTAACCTGGCTCCGCTATACTGTACATCATTAAACGACACAATCAACACATACACTTTGTGTGGTACTCTCTGAACAGTCTGTAAATTGGTAGAAGACTACAAGGTTTGAAAGCAAGAGTAAGTACGTAGCTGGGAGGAATGTAATTTCGCTGTCGAAGTTTTCCCTTGTGGTAGTGCTGCTGGACTGACAACAGAGAACTATGAAATAAAAAGGGAGGGTACTCAAATCTGTCGCTATATAGAAGCAGTATAGTGGCCTCGCAGGCTCTATTGTCTAGAATTACGGTGTTGCCCAGTACTCTGCACACAACACATTCCTATATTATACTATTCGTCATCTGCTGCGCTATTGTACTAGGGAGTACGGGTACTGTTTCAGGTTGATTTATTATAAGGGGTTACTTCACAATCGTACCACCTCAATGTAGGTACCGATGTTGAATGATAGTAGCTGATGAATGGTATAGTAGCGAAGAAGAAAATTTCGTTTGCTTATCGGTCGGGGTTGTTTTAGGTGGTTATGGTGGTAGCATAGAAATTCTCTTTAGGCGCAATCGGAAAGAATATGTGCACACTTAGGCAATTGCCAAGCAAGCAAACTACAAAATACTTGGCATCGCTCAGTTTGACTCTCGCTAGCTGTTGTACATTATATATTATACCCATTACATCGTTGTGCTTCTTGTCTGTAGACGCATTTAATATGTCTATGTAGTATAGTGAGATACACAAAAGAATTCACCGGAGACCGAGTGTATGCTCTTGTGGCCTCACTTCTCTGCGGTACGGTATCGAGAGAGAAAGAGAAGAGAAAAAGATAGACGAACACACAGACACTAGTACCAGAGCGAGAATTGCCTGAGATCGCATACCGCGCGCGCGCGAAAGAGATAGGCTAGTGAAAGACACGACGTCTTCCGCCCATGCGCATCGCGCTTCATTTCACCATATTCGCTGCTGTTTTCAACAATTCCGGACTGTCACACAGTGGCACTTGCCTGAGCCTCGCTTTTTACCTCTCTGCAAACAATAGCGCTGCAACAATTGCGGACGTAAGAAACGGCAATACAGTCGTGAAGCCAGTCGTCAGCTACAACGAACCAACAGAGTAGCTCCGCACAACACAAACCTCTCTCTCTCTCTCTCTTAATTTGAACTCTGCTGCCTGATTTATTTTCTTTATTAACTTTAGTCGAAAGGAAACAGCGCTGTGAACGAGTCCTACACTGCAGAAGAAGTGCTACTGTTTAATTTGTTTCGGGGCTGAATTATACATATTGCTTTAAATAAGCATTTGATCATTTTCGTCAATTGTGAGTAAAAACATAGACATTCTATAAAAATCAACATATCGAAACATTAAACAATTACAGAACTACGATACATCGCAAGTGATTAACCTTCAATTCAAAATTGAAGAAGAACAACTTGTAAGCTAAATTCCTATCGATATAATATCTTTGTGAACAATCATTCAGTCATATAGGCACATAAAAGGAACGTTTCAAGAAAAACTTACAATAAAAGCTCGAGGAGAAAGACCATCTTAATAAGTGGCACAGTGTTCATCAACCTTACTAAGACAGTTTAGCTTAATACAGCTTGTTCATTCGAAAGAGAAGGAGACAAAGCAAGGTAACCAAGAGAGTCAGACGAAAAACACAGAATCATACCCCTATCAGTTTTCTAATCTTATGTTTGAATTTTGCGCGAAGATGTGCTTTACTGTCCGGCACTAACGTGTGACTCGATCTGCTTGCGTTACAAGAAACCTCTCAGTCAGATTGTGGCATTTTCGATTTGCACGTCTGAAGGTTCGTCTATTCACCTATATCTCCCTCGGATTCCTCTCACTTCCCACCTTTAACCGTATCTTTTCCTTCCTACACGCGCGACTGTATACATATATATTATATATATATATATACATATCTGTGTTAAGATATATATATTAGAGAGAGGGGGCCACTAACATTCGAAGGACAGAGAAAAGATTGTGTGAAAAGAAATACTGCAAAAATCGTACTTTTCCCCTTGGAGTGCCTGTCTCGCCCCTGACTACGTAAACCCAGTTCCTCCTCTCTATATAGATCGCTGTCTGCGCCCGCCTGGTGACTTGTAACTTGTGTCCCCGGATGAATAGGCAGCTACTACGAGCGAGCTGTCGACCAACGTGAGTGTTGTCAGTCAAGTCAAACCCCAAGAAAACCGACCAACCTCGGTAAGAAGAAACAGCACTATCTTCCACCCCCCGCTAACTCTTGTTCCCTCTTCCTTTCTCCTCCGCCTATCACGGCGTCCCTATATCGAATAGAGGATACAACAGAACAGAAACAGTCCGCCTCTCCGAGCGCATATAACATTCCCTTTTTTCTTAACAGCATTAACTGTAACGACTTGTTGGGAGGTGCAATCGGCTCCCTATCTGTCAGCCGACTAACTCGTCGGGAGTGATTGAGCCAACGAACAAACCACACGAATTTAAGCGAATATAGGCAGATAGACATAATTAGATTGATTCTAAAAACGTTAAACGACAATTAAAAGAAGAAAACCGAGACACAGAGGAGAAAGATTGAAGTAAAGGTAGGAGCGAGGCACAACACAGGGAAAATAAATCGAACTAAAAGTTTAACCTCCCGAGCATGGAATTTAAAACCGAATCAATGGACTGGGAACAATCAAGCCTCAAAACTAATCTCAGCGAAATGAAAAAATTCGACGCAAACTCAAACCAAACTCATCCTCTAACTTCGATGTCTCATTCAGCGGATAATTCTTCACACTCTTCAGCCTCACCCGATAGAGAACAGGGCCACTCTGACAGCGAGGTATCCCCTCGAGTAAGAAAGGATCCTATCGAGGGTTTCCGAAGTTCCAGTCCCTCTCTTGCCAATTCAAATGGTGACCACATGACTCCCATGAACCTCACAAAATCATCGAATAGAAAAACCTCTTCGCCCATGGAAAACTTTCGACCAGTGCCCTCTATTCCTTCGAGTGGCCTACCCACCATGATTCCCATGAATCTTGCCAAGACAGAACAAACTAAAGAAAACAAATCCAGAGACCATCCTGTACCTTCTATTCCATCAACTGGGCTACCAACAATGATCCCAATGAATCTGGTGAAAACCGAGCCACATCCCAAGGAAAATAAGACGAATGCTCATCCAGTTTCTGGATCTCATAGATTAACTACGCCAACAGGGACCACAACCAAAGCAAAATCAACTAAGTCAGGTAGCAAAAAGTCTTTCGTCTGGCGCTATTTCCAACACCCTAAACTCGAAGATGGCTCTGCCGACAAGACACGAACTCAGTGTCTCCTCTGCAACAATCAACTTGCTTTTAACGCTTCGGGCACTACTACAACTATGTTGAATCATCTCAAAAGTCGACACAGCGATATCGCGGACACCGAGGAGCACAGAAGACGACAAACAAAGGTGCCTACCTCTGGTCAGGCTAACTCAAGATCCACTGGTGGAAAGGGGTCAAGCAAGGCGTCTTCTCTTGGGATCAACGGGGTTTGCAAGTCGGAGGCCACCAACAACGGTGCTGACTCATCCTGGACTTCCATGGCAACGACCGAGGGTCCAGGGGGCAAGGCCAACGCAACCTCGGCTTCAAAGAAGAAACAGGATGTCATACGAAGCCTCCTCAAGGGCGATATCAAACAAGTAAGTGATATACGTATACATTATACTATTAAAGTTTTAGTATTGTAGGTAAATAACCAGAGATATAGTAAAATGAGAGACAGGCGTGGAGAAGAGATAGAGAGATTGCTAAATTTAGGGAATTTAGTACGGGAAAAGCTAGTCGGAAGTGAGTTTAAAAGAATGAAAGAAGTATCCATTATAGAAAACAAGTGAAAAGCTGATACACGGCTTGTCGGGCAGTATAAAGGTAGTTAAAAGCGAATACAGCGTTGATGAGACATAGTTGTAAATTTTTTATGTTCTGGGTGCACAGGTTTAATACTATTGTTTGAGGGTAATTATCTATTTATCGAAGCCACAGGGTAATACCAGATTGCTCGATGGCAGTTTAAAGGTTTCCCTTCGAAGTAAAGCATGTCATCACTGGCGCCTTTACTATGTCGTTGTGGTTATTGTTGTTTTAAACAAGACAGTATACCTTAGATACCTTAGTTTATAGGTAAACAATACACTGAGATATATGTACATACACAAAAAATCTTTCTCACCAAACTTTCGCTTCAGTTATTCATCGCTTTATTGAAAATAAAATTCCTTATAGTCTACTGGGTTAAATATATACTTCGTAAATATATACTTAGAACACACTAACTTTCTTATATTTTATTATTTCGAGATAACTACAATGCTGTTTATGTTGTAAAACTCTGACACATCGCACCAATTATTCGCATAAAATGTCAATATAATTAAATACAAATGTGTGTTTTCGTCACCTGCTTCTCCATGAAAAATACATCACAATAATATCTATACCCAACTATTAAAACACAATTATACATATTGCACTTAAAGCAAACATGACCAGCATGTTTGATCCCTTTAAAACATATGTTATATGTATATAGGTATAAATATTCACAATATAAATATTTACATTAGAAACAAGTTGAAATGCATTACGATACCTTATATACGAGTATAGCGACTATTGATAAAGCAACACATTTCTATTGGTACATATAGATACACCATATATGTATATACATAATATAATACTGTTTAAAAAAACTATACCATATATATTGCATATTTATTTGTATAATGAAATAACAAAATTAATATTATATCAAAATTAGGAAAGCAAAAAAATAATCCAGATTTTCATGTATACATATGCACAAGGTATATATTTTTATATATGCGGATTTGTTTAGTTATTCGGGTTTATTATTTTCGATGCAATATACAATGCATACACAATGTTGGATTAAAGTTAAACGATATATATGTACATATATGCATAATATGTTTTCTATATATAGACAGATATACTTATATTAAAAATACAGACATTCGCAAAATATGCACAAAACACGTACCAAATAGTCAATCGACTCTATATAATCGAAGAAAAACACAGGGTGCACTCGACAACATAATTAACCAATAAATCGAAAATCTTAGCTCGTTTGTTGGTACATATTTTTATTTTGATATACAATCGACTTATAGTCCGGGAAATATATAATAGTTAGAAAAAAAGGTTTACGGATATCGAAGTAAAAATATATTTGTAGTTAATTACTTATAATTATATGTACAGTTTATGTATGCAGTGCTTAGAAAGAATAAAGATTACAAATAATGCTTTTATAAAGTACCGTATTATTATAATATAGGGATCAAATTAAATTTGTCAAATTAAAAAAATAATAATATAGTAATGCTTGGCTGTATTGCATAAATATATTATATTGCAGATTAGCGATAATTGACAACATGATATTTTTAAGTTTTAAATTTGAATTTCCAAATCATGAATTAGTTTCATAAATCATTTAGAAACTTATAATTCATGTGTGCTTTTCCTTTTTAATTATAAATAGAGTAATATATTTTATATACGTAACAAATTCCAATAAATATATTTTTAAATATCTATTTCATTGTGTTTAAATATTTAATGATAAAAATATATACTAAAAAAGATTAACCCCAATTTTTCTTTTAAAACATATTATAAAGACGTAAAATATATCTGAATTTCGAATTATAAAGTAAGCTACAATTAGTAATATAAAATATATATACGTATAAAAATAGAATATCATATTATAGTCAATGTACATATATGTTTTCCAAACTAAATGTGTTCCCATAAACCCACCTAATAAAATATCGGAAAAAATATAACACATAAAATGATGGCATTCGATATCAATGAATATGCAGAACGCGATCGTTTTTCAATTATACGTCATTCAATCTACTTAATTCAGGAAAATTGATAGAGATATGAATACTTGTATGAACAACACTCACGAATAATCTGACCTATATATTTATGAAAAGGTATAAGCAAAATGTTATGCCCTGCTCGACACATAGGTAGTCGGGGAAATGCGAGTTGGCGAAATATATTATGATACGATACGGGACTCTGCAGCGAAATATGTTATTGTTGAGCTACAGCCTGCTCAAACTCGTTTAGTCTGGACGACAAGGAGGAGAAAAGGCACTTGAATGGAGGCGGAATAGATGCATATGCATGCGGGCACAGCTTTCTGCTGCGGTGAGGTGAAGCAATTTCATGTGTCTATCTCACTCGAAAGTCCTGCCATACAAAGGCCCCTCGCAATTGGTATCCCTGAGTGATAACTCTACAACCACATTAAGTGTCTGTAGCGCCTAGTTTCCGGCAGCAGTGCGACGAGGCATACCTATATCCTCCGACCATAATACAGTTCGCGACGAGCTAACTTTTCCTGTTCGCCTTATAAAAATTGCATAAGTAATCTCTATCTATCGCTCTCTCGCATTTCTCGATGGTGATATTATGAACGAACAGAACAGCGAGTAGCGAAATTATCAAGGCAGTCAGAAGAACTACGAGGGAAAAATTGCACGAGTTACATAGGTTTATGGATAGGTCTCTTCCATAGAGGTGAATAATATGCGTATACATATTATACATACACCAGGAATCGGTTAAACTGACATGCATATATATATATATATATATATATATCGTGCCATATATTGCAACTGTAAAATATTTTCTGGTCATATTATATGACTGCTACATTAGTCTTTCTAAAGTATTTTTCTGGTGCACATAGTATAAGTATAAGTATAATATAAAGATCTCTGTGTAAGCTATAGAAACTCTCGCGGTAGCTATTATTCGAGCGAAGGAGCAGATTATACAACTGCAAAATCAAACCCGGCTGTGAAGGCTAGCTGCTGCCGTGTTCTGAACCAGAGCAGGAGCAATAAAACTCCGGTTATACGACTGTGTTCCACTCAACCACGAAATACACAACCGCGCCAACAACTAGTGTACAGTTCGACCGTGCGTCGTCAGACGACATCGAGAAATTGTTGACATGTTTACGAGCGGAGTTAGAGCAATTCGAAGTGGTCGGCAAGTTGTATATAGGTACCCCTTAGAAGCTTTGCGTTGTCCAGTCTATATTACCTCACTGTTACCAATATATCAATATAGATTTTGAAGGAGCCATTCCTTATAAAAAAACGGCTGAGCGATATAAAATTCGAGTTAGCGAAAAAATACTTTGATTAAACCGAATTTTATTAATTTAGAATCAAAATTTTAGTTTTGTACTCTGTAGCTATAGGTAGGTATACATATTATAAAGTATCCAGATAAGTTCGTTCCTAACTTATTCAATTCATTTAATTTGAGCACGTAGATATATATGTATTCATATAAGTACATCAATACGCATATATTGGCATTACACAAATTCAATTATAAAAATATGTGCTTTGGTATAGTAAAAAAGAAAAGTAAAATAATTGATTCAATATATAATCAATAATATCAATTTATTAATCCATAAACCAAAAATCACTATTTTTTTCAGGTGTTTATAAGTTAAGGTAAGTATTAAGAATTTCCTAGAAAATTATATTTCTTCATGATTTCAGTTAAAATTATTTGAAATGGAAATTTAATAAAAAACAATTTTTACCGAATCTCTTTAAGTTTAATAATATAATATGCTAGATCAAAATGACTAAATTAATATAAATACTTGTGTTTTTTTGTTTTTTATATATGTCGAATTAATCAACTTGTATAGCTACTCTAAAAACTATATTACTATGCTTAGGAAAATAATTTCGAATATACATTTAACCCTGCTATGTAGAGTAAGAAAGAACATATAAATTGTTTAAATAATAATATTGCAGCTTAGTTAAGGTTTATCTAAAACGCAGTATTTGACAAAATAATTGTTTATGCGTTATGTAAGTAGAGGGATCGTGTATAGTTTTGGAATAAAAGGAGCATTATAGTTTTTAATCTTTTCCAGTCATACCCAGTTCCAAGTTACATGTAAGAATTAGTAGGTGTATAATAATGAAACTTTAGAGCATCTATAGCAGACCCAGAATTATTCCTCGAACACTCCCGCCGAAGACAAGGGAAAGAAAGATTTAATTATCAACATCAAAGTAAAATGAATTCTTCACACAAATGTGTTCCTTGCATTATAAGCTTTTGAGTGTATATAGTTTTGTAGAATGCGCCAACACCTGAGTTCGCAAAGTTGCAAGCCTAGTTTCAGGAGATGGTTTATTCACCCGTTAAGGTTTTCTCGAGTTAAAAATTATTGTTAATAACTAGAATTCCTCACAGAAGCCCTGGTTGTCACAAATCTGATTCAATTCCAGTACACTGCATATACTTTAAACAGTGAATCAAATATAATTTTCGTGTTTAGTCAGAAAAACAAACAGAATTTGGCATTGATCGAAATAAGTTAACCAACGTCATTACAAATTTACTCATAATATACCGAAAAACTGCATATATTATTTTAATACTATTTAACATAATATATTACAATTTCAAACATACGTACTTTTGTAGTTCTAATAAATAATACAAACAGTATTAGATAAATTAATTGATTGCACAGGCGAGCTTATGTACACAACATATTGTTGTCAGTAGTAGCCATAAAAATCTTCATTCAACAGCAAGTTAAACACTCGATATTTGGTCTAGGCAAACACAAACGCGCGTCTTTGTCAATGTTTTTATACAAGGAAAAGTCACATTATAATACACACACATATATATATATCAAAAATCAACAACTCGGAGCACATACAAAAACGCCCCTTTCTAAATATCTTTACACACAGCAAACCACTCGGTCAATAGTGTTCAAATGTATTGATAGAGAAACGAGCGAACGAGTGCACACTACCAAAATTGAGACTTATGTATGTTATTATGTGCACCTATGTTTGTAGATATACAGTTATTAAACAGTTTATATAGCATTATACGAGAGTTAATACTGCCACCATGTCGATTATATTTGCCTACGAACACTTACATGCACGAGAATCGTATAAAATAGTTTGTAAGTCGACAGGCTGCAATCTAAAGAAGACAACCCCGAGCAAACATAAAAAAAACATATTTCTGCGTTGAGAGAGCTGAACAGACCAAAGAAACAATATGAATAGACTATCTATCTATATACTCTCTTTTGAGCAGACTGAAAAGAGGTCTTGGGTGGGGTAAAAAGTGTTGGTTGGGAGTTTATTGTCAGCTGGTCGCTGTGCGCCTCGGTTTGGAAGTATATAATAGTTTATATATAAAACATTGTATTTGCTCTCTCTTCACACACACTGCCTTAGAAATAGTATTATCCCCGACCACAAACTCCCCATGTTGGTACGCTGAATAATTTTGCTTATAGAAATCCAGTCGTAAGTAACGTATGTTCGGTTAGCACCTCCTTGGGGGCACTGTAACTGCCTGATTGCATGCACTGTAATGGAAGCGTGTGCACAACCGTAGTATAATATACGCAAGGACTAATTTCTCCTCTTCAGAGAGACCTAATCGAACTGACATATACTCTCGAAGATATTTCGCTTTGCCAGTTTGCCGCCGCAGTGAATAAAAAACAATAGAACAATAGAATATATATCTTAAGGACATAGGAGGTACCACATGTTTGTAGTCTCGGGACTTTTCGTATACTATATTTACTTAGTTGCATATATATATCTTGATATAGTCCGGGTATATTATATTTATTCCTTCAATTGTCGATAGTTTCAGCCAACTTAATTTGTGAAGTATACAGGAACGAAAAGTATATTGCATATACCCAATGAACATACAAAAATATCTAGGGGAGTAAACGTCGGGTAACGATATTATTAAAAAGGGGGTCTACCGATGAATTGTTCGGCTCAATTGTTCCGACGGTTCATTGTCTCATGCGAGCGATAATGTCTTTTCATGAAGCAGCAACGTGGCAAGTTTTCTGGGACTTCAGGAACAGTTAGCTCTACAGGAGAGTTATACTTGTTGACAACACAACTTACAGAACTGACAAAAATCGAACGCTCCAACTAACAGTCGGCATCGTAACTATATATTACAGTAAAGAGTTACATATAGTTTCTTTGTGATTCGGTTTCCAGTAAAATTTAAACTCTAAAGCAAAGGTATCCTTATAATTTCGTCTCAGTCACCATGGCACTATTTAGTTTATATTGACTTTATTAATGTTGACAGTGATGTTATGTCACATCCTAACAAATGAGAAAAGTTTGAAGTAAATAAAATTTTTAAAATATGTTGGTACTATTTTACACATATCTTTGAGGCATCGATATTTACATGTAAACAAACAGGCGTATCAATAAATTTTTTCATAAATGCCTCAATTCTGTTTAGCAATATTTTTTATTTCCTAAAGTTTTCTTTAATAATTCTATAGTGGTGGAATTCTTCCTCTATTCTACTTTTTAAGTAGTATGTAAGATAAAATATCATAAAAGAGAAAGAAATACAGTGAATATTATGTAATATTTTATTTTTATAGATGATTCGTATACTGAATATTTATTTTAATTGAGATCACAAAACACTTGTACAAAAACTACAAATTAAGCCTAAATAAAAGATAACCTTATACAATTTAGTTAAATTAAACATTTTTAATACACACTCTATGTATATTACATGGGTAGATTCCGAAGTTAAATAAATATAATTATTTGAAACTCTACAATACAGCAAATTAAACTCTTAAATTGTATAGCACGTGTAAAATAATAATATCCAATTTATGGAAGAGCGAGAAAAACCTTTTCGTATAAATGCATTTAGCGTTTTACCGCATGGAGAATAGAATATTTATACCTATGAGCTGCTGTAATATTATATGCAGATAATGTTATAATATTAATACAAAAGACTAAACTATAGATGTTGCTAAAAAATAGCGAACGAGACAGAACGAAACATATTACCAGAATATAGGCGCAGGCACACCAGCTGCTGTGCACTGCGTTTGAAAAAAGCTTCGCATTGTACTAGTTGAATATAGCCATATAACTTGTACCCGAAATCCTGCGAAGCTTTTCAGTAAGCCATACGAGGACTACATTATAATACACACAATATAATATATATTGTCCTCCATTACTAGAGACAAAATCTACAGTTCTCGAGGTACCCGTCTCCGTCTCTTGCGCATAGTATTATAGTTTAGGTGAAGTGAAGTTTTGCATAATATATTATTATAATGCTATATGGTATGTCCAAAAGCGCTCTTTCGCGATCAAACCGCTGGGCACAAAACAATCATTTCTGTTAAGCCGCTTTGTTTGACAACCGAGAGAGAATGCGCTTAGAGACCCATACGATATAAGAAGATCGGCTGTGGTTGACATTGTAAAAAATAACGAAGCGTCGTATTGTTCTAAGGGTATACTATTATTGTTTTATTGAAGTCTCCTCCAGACAATTTCATAATTTATACATTACAAATCCTCCAAGCAACATACAGTATATCGCATATATAGCAAATAAATGTATGTATAATATATATACACGGGGCTTGCGATTTTATGTTCCAGTAAATAATTAATACCCGAAAGAGAATATATAGCGTATAGGTTGAAACAATACATAAAAAATACGATAAAATTCGAATTACTTATTAACATATTATACAGAATGATCAAATATGGTACGTACAGAATTAGGAGTTATATAATATATATATTGATGATAAATAGTTCATATAAGTTTATATAAACAATGATATCAATAACAAGTAGTCCACGTGTAAGATTGAAGTTAAATATTTGAAAATATATGTATTTTATGTATATATACTATATATATGTATATATACGGAAAAGAAGACTCGATTAGATGGCCTGACAACTATAATGTACAAGCATATCAATTCAGAACACAGATTATAAATAGACATTGCTGTTTCAAAAACATACGGAGATGTATATACCTGGAAAAAGAGAACTAAACGAGAAACAAACAAAAGCATCGATGAGATTGAAAGAGCACGAGGAAGACGGTTTTGTTCGACAGGTTTCTCGCAGTTTCGTAGACGATGCAGCCGAGAGAGAGAAAGAGAGCGAGAGAAGACGACGGATCAGAGTTGACAGGGCATCAAGTGAAGTGTGTTCCAAAGGGAAGCACTCTCCTCGTTCTTCGGAACTCATCTCTTCCCTTTCTACAATACTTTGTACCTGCTAAGTGGACAGACACGCAATCGGCACTGAACATCCGGTGCCTCAATTCTGTGCATTGTTCGGCCTCTTCCTCCCGACCTCCTACACTACAGAATACTCGTCGAGCTTATACCGGGCATTCTTCGTGGGGACCCGCCCTCTTCCTATGAACAGCATCAAATTCTTCCCGTCTCTCTCTCTCTCTCTTTGCCTCTTTCACTTCTGGGAGTGAATGCAAGTAATTTTCATACACAATATAATTATTATATATTCAGCTTCACTTTTATAACTATACCATTCCATACTATACTATCATATACATAATAATATATAATTATATTATACACTATATATATTATATTGCGTTTCTGCTTAAATTGGAACATAATAAAATGTCGAAACAGGCCAAGTACCTACCAAACAGTCACTGTTACAGAATCATGCATCCTGTTTAACTCCACTTCTCCCCTTTCCTCAAGATTAACTCACCTAAATAGGTTATAGGTACTTACTTATGTACATCTTACACATAACACATATAAAAGATTATTCATACTCAATTCGAAAACTTTAGAATCTTCTATAATTCAACGTCTTAGTTTAATTAAATAGTTAAAATTTGAATTGCTTGTATTCGGGTGTTACTACATATGTATATATTATGTATAATACTCATATAAGAACATTGTCGAGTGAAAAGGTTAAGATCAAAGACAAAATAAGATGAAAACACATAAAGTGAAGTCTCTTTGATAAAATATTTCTTTCGTATATTATATACTCGCTTACATTTTTTAGTTAACTTAATCAAATAAAACACTATAATTTATACACTTTTATAATAATGGAACATACTCCCTGACGTTATAGTTTACTATCTAAGAAGATACCTTTGTACACAATATACCTCAACTAAATATCTTTCTTCAGTATTATACCCATAAGTATATCTGTAGAAGATCTACATTACTTAGTCGAAAAATCAATCTATTGCGCGGAAGTTTTACTTGATAAAAGTATATAATTTTATAGAACTATAACATATAGAAAATATATGGAGATTACAAAAGCACAATGCGCACTATATATAATATAATATATAGTTATATATAATATTGTAGGGCCATGATGTATACAGAAGCAAGGTATCGAAGCAATAGCTGTATCTTCTGTAACCCCAAATAATGCTACTCCGGTGTTCTCCGCGCATGTATCATATGTTATAGATATACTCGCTCTTTGAATTCATTCCAAGGAGTAAAACTAATACGAAACACAGTGATCTCTTTGATGCCTGCTGCACCAAGTGCACAATTATAACACTCGGATTCTTATCACCATTTTTATACTTACAGCTTCGTCTGCTTTCTTTTCTTCAAGTTGAAGCATATATTACTATATTATAATTAGTAATATTGCATATATGTGGTTCACGGAATTAAACACATATATACACAATAATTAAAATTCTATATAATATAACAAAGTTTCTGAATTCATTACAGCATCACTTAAAAGAGGCAATGGTTGGTAAAAACCTGACATGAATTAGCAATTCGGGTGTGTCTTGAAGCTTCAATATCCATGGCATAAGGAAATAAGATTTGCAAATATATTATTACAGACAAACAGTTACTGCACCTGGCTTTCAAACATTTTCCTATCAATGGTAACAAAAACTGGAACATGATGCACTAATTCGAAGCCTATAATGACTGTTTATTATAGCTTTAAAAACAATCTCTACTACGCCTATACTCAGATATATAGGTAACTGGCAGATATTACTTTCGTTATATATATTTAAGGTGTAAACCTTTCCCTGTGTGTTAATGTAAATGCAGCTTTATCTTTAATATTATATCCTGTAAAAAGTTGCCATCTTAATTAACAATCGAACTAGAAACTCGTGCAACACATACAGATATATGCATAATATGTGTAAATAAGCTGTTCTGATCATTCGTCCTGCGTTTCAATTGCACAAATTACGCGACCATCATTAAATCGAAAAGTTGAAACATATATCATGTATAATGTGCATATATATACTGAATTTTATTTGCAACACTCCCAATCCGCTTTTTCTCTCAGACTTTATTTTATACAAAATAATTATGTTATATAACATAAAATAAGGTGTACATAACTTATATCTCTCTATTTCAATATACATATATACATATATAAACAATTGTTAGCAAAGTTTGAAAATGCGGAAGGTAATTAATCGGGACTGGGTATATAGACTATAAAGAAAACAAGAAAAAGTAAGCTACACCCTTAATAACAATCGAGGCTTGTGAAGAAAACATCGAAACTAATAACCATCATTATGCTTCAACGCATCGAGAACATACATTTTCAATCTAGCCTAAAATTAATTGTTGTATGCGCATATGATAAATTTTATATAAACTTGTGGTATAATATGTATATCTAATGACAATTTATACAAAAAACTTAAATTATCATTATTTTGAAGAAATATACATATCAAACTTTTCATTCTTATTGCTTTTAATTACGAAACATTTCATAATATAATACATTACGATTATACACATATTTAAACAATATTTAACAAATATGTCTCCTTTTCGATAAAATAGTCTTCTGAAGAAACTCAAATTATGCTATATACTAAAAACTCTAGTATTATTTTAAATAAAATTAAAATCATCTAAACATTTTAGCATACATCTTTACCTGAAAAATTACTGTCTGTAAATTTCCTTATACAGTGTTATATTAATATATACGCCTATTATTCGTACATCATACAGGATATATATATATATTATACGATTGAAATATTTTAATGAATGTATGAAAATCCTACTTAACTCATCAATTTGTAAAGAACTGAATAAAAATTGTCAAATTACTATTTTATAAGGCATACAAATATTATGCATAAACATAATACGAACGTCGCAAAGTACTAGATATTCCGAACTTATTCATTTTCCGGGAACCTTTCAAAAGCTTATGAAGGAAGTATACAATGATTTTCTTAGTCATGAGTATTGCAAAGATTTCCACCTGTATAACTTCTTTCTAATCTGCATTGAGGTTCAGCCGCTGGAACCGATGCATTTCCTGAAACTAATTTCGGATGTTGTTGAACACACAATAAATCGGTGCGTTGAAGGAGTCCTGTTTGCGACAATACAGTCGTGCCTTTCCTTACCGACCGAAGAAAAAAAGAAGTCGCGGACAAGTCCTCGACTGCTGCCAATGCTATCCACTCCTCACCTATTGCTAACTATACACGACAGTTAATATATATAAAAACTACTTAGTCTGTACACTTAAGTTTTTATTATGTGTATGTAGTTACCTATAACTACCTATATACACACTAAAACATCGAGAATAACACAAGAAATTCTGCCGTGTCTACTCGAGGTGAAAATTGTTTGATAATCGCCGAGACTTACCAGGTTTTATCTCTCTAGAAAATTTCCCCCCCAATCGCCTGACCTATTTGATTTTGAATATGCCTCCCATTAAGAGGGCTTCCTGTGCGGCCAGCGAAGAAAGTACAGCTTGACTTCTTGTCGAAGGAAATTGGCATTCAGGGTCCACAAGGGGAAACCCAAGCAAAGCACGCCCTAATCTTACCAGCGATCGAGGCTACTCGGCGCTTTAAGTAACTAACTATAGAACTATAGTCTAATAAAACTTGGTCGCGGTTAATGCTTTCAGGCAATACCGACTGGATTATTGTCGGAGTTTCGTAGAGACATAATAAAGTGAATAGCGTGTCTCAAAGAGGTTTGATTCTTTCTGAGTACATTGAGACCGCCAACAGCGAGTTCTTCCCCAAAAGATCGGGATTAGTCTCTTAGATAGTCCGGAAGTCAGCTCAAGAAGCATAGCACTACCGGCTTCTGCCTTCTTGTATTTAAGTGTAATATTATATAGTTAGTTAATAGAGTTTCAAAACATTTTATAAATGTAACAACTATTAAAATATATACTATACTATGATTAAGTGAATTATATCGTACATATAAATAGCTTGTTAACGAAACTAACGCAAGATTTTTTTAGTAACGAAATTATTTTGGGAGAAAATAGCATTTAGGAAGTGAATAGCAAGTATAGCTTTCACACATGTAAATACAGACAATTTTTTATATTTATCTTTATACGCGAGTTTAGTGTTTATATCACTTATAAATAGTAACACTTAGCAACGACCTTGAAAAGACAAACAGTTTAGTTTCGCTTTTAACTTTTTTCATCTACTATCATGATTTCTATAATGTTTGCAATCACAAATATATAACATGAAACTACTGATATTTTTATTTGTTTCTGTTTATTGATCTTTTTTATCTGTTTACATTTCGAAATTATTTTGAAATTAATTGATTTGTAAAATATATTTCCCCTTTATTCTTGTTATTCACTGATGAAGACACGGAATAAATATTTTGCATACCCGGGCTTAAGCCGAAATAAATTTGGACATTGTTTTTAATTATTTTGCCTTTTTGTGTTTTCAACTTGCTATTCCGGGACCGTGGTTTTTATTTGGTTTTACAATGATTACAACCAAAAGCGAAGAAAATTCTCAATTTCGTAATATAATTTTAAAACCGAAACTATAATTGTTTATCTTTTCAAGGTCGTTGCTCTCTGTTACTAATGCAATAGACGTCACACTGACGTACATTACAGCGATGTACATTATGATATAAAAAATTACAATGAAATTCTCCTTCCTAATTTTTTCACAGGAGGCCTTAGCCCATTGCTTGGTGATAGAAAGCTCCAAACAGCAACAACACATCAACGGTCTATCCCAGAACTCCGGTCTAGTCGAGAATTCATTTGCAGTACAGAAAGGCGCCGGTCATAATAGTCCAGCTCATACAGGGTCCCACTCAACCGCTTTCTCTTCAATTGATGTGCCATCGGGCGGAGAGTCGGCAAGTCCAGTCACCCCAGCCAAGCTAAACGGTCTCTCGCTCACAAGTTTTTTGCCCCCAGCCTCAGGGAGCCATGCTGCAGCAGTTTCGTCTTCCTTGACTGCCACCGATCACAATCAGTCGGCTGCTGCTTTGTTTGGTGCGGCTGGCGTTAGCACTGGCGAGCTCGGCAAGAAAATGAAAAGTCCGTGCAAAAGGAAACGACAAAAACCGACACATCTACCCAGCATGGATGGCAGAGTAGGTTACTATATCAAAGCTAACTGTTAATAATTCGTATAGTCAGATAAAAAATTGATTTATACGATAAAAATATGTATGAAGCTACTTTAAATAAATGTAAAGAACGAAATAATTCTCCTATTTTAACGTCTATGTATATACTTCTTACATAAAATGTGTGTCTAAAGTTCGAAAACCGGAAGCTTGACTAAATTTGACGTCTCATAAAAAAGGGAACACAGATGGTTTTCGATGACATCATATTTCAAATAACGAATATATGTATATGTATATATATATATGTATGTGTGTATATACACATATACCTTCGATTCGATACAAGCTCTTTAATCATGATTTTCTATCTTTCCTTCTCAAAGATCATTATAACATGGGCTATATCCGAAAAACAGCTTACGGCTATGTCAATTAATCAATAACCAACCTCAAACGGTGCATGTGAACGTGTTCATTTCACAGCACTAGCTAATATTGTGGTCTTATTGTAAAGACGAATAACATAATTTGATCGAGTTTTCGCCTATAGTTGCGTCTGTCTATTGTATAAAATTTATATACAAAACAAATATTGATTACATTTTTGAAACACTGTCCATGAGTCAAACGAAAACAAAAAATATCCGAATAATTCCATACTTTACCTCTAAACATATGTATCTGCCTATATCAAATAAAACAAAATTTTCTGTTTTAGCATGCATAACAGAAACTGTTTTCTGCCTATGGGTGCAGAAGAATAACAAAAATATATATTTGAATGTTCAAATAGAAAACAGCTAATTTTAAATTGTCAAAGGAAAAGAAAACGCCCACAAGAATAACATGCCTGTTATAAAGTTAATTAACAAAAAGTAAAACTAAGATTCATATAAATAAGAGACAAATATTCAATTGAAACGTTAATTAAAATTTTTGAATGTAAGTCAAACTTAAACAAATTTTAATATAAGTGAATTTTAGTTAATGTTAGCTAATTTTTAAAAAATACTGGCAGATTTATATGCTCAAAAGGAAATTTCAGATTGTTTTAATATTATAAGATACAGGGCACAGGTAATAAGTATTTAAGTGTCGTTAAATTCCAGAAAAAACAGACGCAAAAACACGAACATCAACTGCATTAAAGCGAAAAGTTGAGAAAGTGTCTGTCTCTTCGCTCTCTCCAAATTAGCTAGCTCAACTCAGCAAGTATAGTATACAATAGATAATATCATCAGCACGAGATTGTAGAATGAGACGAGCAGCAAGCGAACGAGCAAATTGCGAACGATGGATGCGTCGTCGTCAAACAGGCGAAGCGCGCGTGACATCAAAGTCCCGGAAAGTGGCGCCGATCGTCACCCTAGTCGTGGGTCGAGGAGCTGGAACCACACACACACCCATACACTTAATAGAGGGAGCTGGCGAATATCTATCCAGCATCCACCACACTGTCTCGGCTTCCTACATAGCAAATCAGTCAGTCAGTGAATTAGTTAGTGCTCAGCGAAAACACTTAAGCGTGCATTATTTGAACTAAGGGAGGGGATGACTGCGGTGATGAGATCTCCTCGACACAACTCGACTTCTCGACTCCATGCGCTCCAGCTCTCAGGAGATAGTAGAGCTAAAGAGGGAATTTATTGAGCGCTGGTGTTGGTTGGTTCGGACGGTCGAATGCAACCGGCGGTGTGCCCGCAACACTTTTTATGTCAACCTAATTTGATAGCGCGGATATTCTTTCCTGTTCGCCGTGTGTATGGTTCGCTCGTTCTCTACAATTCGTAATGGATAATCACGACTATATCCATATACACGCAAGCACGAGAATTATTCTGTTGCTGCTACTGCTACTGCGAGATTGCCTTTCCCTAACTCTTATAGTTTATAATCCTCTTTACTGCTTTTTCAATGTTCTTTTTTATGTCAAATTGTTTGCCGAAAAGTTTTCTAAAACATAACACAAAAGAAAGTGTTTAATTATCCTATTAAAAGAATACTTTTCTCTTAGTAAATGTTTCCATTTTCTTTAATTTGATTAATTGAATACAGTATTGAATACAGTATTGAATACAATATATCAGATTAGTCGACTAAGGATGTTACAATTTATAGGGAAAATTAACACGATTTGTCTATTTTTCATAGAGAAATATTATGAAACTATTTATATTTATTTCCTAATTACATTTATATAATGTTTCTCCTTTCTCCCATCTTTCCTTGTATAGAAACGTGTACACCTTGATGGGGAACATATAATTAACAGTCATGACATGATCGGACAATACGCATGCGAAGACGGCTGGTCAGAATCAATGCAACGTCAATTTTTTAACCACAATTCTACCAATGACATGGACGTCATCCGACAATTTCAGTATCAACAACAACAAGCTAGATCCAAAGCCGAGGCTTCTTCTGACCGCCAACTCTGCCCGGATATAATGGCAGAAGCTATCGCCTTTTTTCTTGTCCGAGATCTATATCCCATTGGCATTCTGGCTGGAGAAGGCTTCAGGGTAGGTTACACTACTCAATTTCTACGAATAATATCTATAAATAGATTATAACCATGACATATAAATAAATAAGTAAATATAAAATTATATTTCATAACTGCACACATTAAATATTGTAAATAGATTTGTTGGAATAATGCCTAAGTTCGATGCAAAATAACTATAACTCTAAGTTATATGAAGAAAAAGTATCGTTCGAAATAGAAGAGTGAGCTCGCAAAAAAAGTTCTGTGTGAAGATAAATGGAAGCATATTAACGAGTATATTAAGTGATGGAAAAATAAATTTATAAGTGGTAACAGGGGGAGGTGCGTTTACTAGTGTAGTGGTGGTGACAGAATACCACAACCGATACATAATGGGAGAGCGGGCTAAAATCGGTCTGGTTGATTGCACGGGTTGGGATACACAAGTGGGCTTGAAAGACCTTCTCAGCGAACCCTGTTCCGGGTCCATTGAACGGTTTGAAAGGCGATGAGAGCTGGGTGTAATGGTGTATGCCAGCGCTTCGACTCCTGCTTCTCATTCACTCAATTTCCATTGCGTTAACTCCGGTGAATTCGGAAATTCATAGAATCCCCCACACTACCACCCCAATATATCTCCCATTTAACGTACCTCTACTGTGTGTACCTTAGTAGCAGCATCTACGTACATAGTATATGGCATAAAGCAGATGTATCGCCTCCTTCTACCGACTCTGTATTTGACGGTAACTAAGGTCTTCGAAACACCCCACATTTGGGCAATTAAGGTGCGCGCGCGGCTCAACTGGCTTTCAATCATCACGATTTTTATGATATGGTCTAGTCTCCTTCCACTTATGAATATGGTAGGGGAAGGGGGTGATTTTTGGTATAGACGATGCCACGTGATTCATTTCCGTTAATTTCTGGGGGAGTAACTCCCCCATTGCTACTCGAATATAGGTGTCAAAATATTAATAGTGTTGGTATTCTCCCCGAGCATGACTATGTTTAGGAAAGTAGCGGCTGCAAAAAAAGACTTCGCAGTTATAAGAGATGCAACGGGATGAGGAGGGGGGAGCGGTTTTAAATAGAATCTATTATCCCAGTAATGCCGGGTCATGTCTACTACCGGATTTATAATTTATAGTTGGTACTGAAGGTATGGCATCAATTGTGCCTGAGTTCCTCTCTAATAGAACTATAAAGGTATTTCATTATTATACTAACGTATGAAGAAGGAAATTTATTACGAAATATATAATGTCTGTAAGAAGTAGCCTCTTTTTTACCTTGATTGAAAAACTATACGCATTTAATACTGTATTATGTAAATTAAGATACGCTAGAAGAGCAAAAAAAGTTTAGTATAATAATAAATATCGAAACACCTTTTGAAATTATGCAAAATATAAATACGAGTATAATGCTATATAGTTCATCACGTATTCATTGTTTTTAGGATAAATAATAAAAAAGATGTTAAATAATTTCTCACAAAATTTAAACATATGTTTATATCATAGACATATATACATATATACATATATACATACCTAACTATGAATTCAAAAGTAAAATAGTTTTATATTAAAAAATATAATTTTTCTAAAAGTAAATATATTACTACTAAAAATATGTATTAGTAGTCCGTCTCTTACACGTGCATTTTTATTCCGACAGACGTTAATGCGAAAATTGGTACCAGCAGTCCGAAGTCCAGATGTGGAGACAATGCGCCGACATATCTTGCCCAAGATCTACAAAAAAGCAGAAAATAAATTAATGACGGAATTTCGACAGAGTGAAGTAACAGGCGCCTCATTATCTCTGGAGATTTGGTCGCGAGAAAACAAGTATTATGCTTCAATCAAGGTGCACTATTTAGACAACCAAATGCGCGATCTCAAAAGCAAATTGCTAAAAACTAAAGAGGTAAATAAAACAAAATAAAATATCCATTATTGTAGTTATTATTAACACTGATTTTATTAATTTTTATACTAATTTTCCTTACTTTGCCTTGAAATGCAGATTAACGCTCAAGTTTTGTGTTCGGAATTGTTGTTGGAGAACTACTCCAATCTGGGTTTGACTGGAATTCCAGGACCGTGTCCAGTTGTTGTTAACAATCCAGAACCTCTGCTCGATGAACTTGACAATGCCGTCATTCCCGATATTCAAGAGCGCTTTATGGTTATCCCCTGCCTAGTCTCTTGCCTCTCCGATGCTCTCAAAGTAAGAAGAATATAAATTTCCACAGAAAAGAATTTTCCAAAACATAAAAATACACATTTTCTATTATCTCTATGAATGAACACAATTAAATGCCACAAAACACACTAATTTGTCACAAAATATATAGATTATTATTTATTTCCACATCCTAATCTTACCTCTAGTCTGGCTTCAACCTACAAGAGGTCGTGAGCTTGGTGACCCGATGCCGAGGTCTCGACGATTCCCCCGACTCAGTGGGCAATGAATTCAATCCAGAGGAGTGCTGGCTCGGTGCTTACGCCACACTGCGTCAAATGGCTGCCGACTATCCTGAAATCAAGCAGAAGTACAGTCTGTCCGTTTCCTACGAACACATGCTCCTGTCTACAGAAGAGGAGGAACTTTTGGATAAACTAGTCCCGGTTATTGAAGTGAGCAATCTCAAGATATGAATATTTTTTACATATTTTAAAACTCATTACTATAAGATTTTTAAAATATTTTCAAATTATTATACTAACAGTCCAATTTTTTATTTCACCGTTACGCAGAACATCAAGCAGACCTTGGAAACCATCAGCAACGGATCGCTGTTCATGACAGCCTCGATGATTAAACCAGTCATCTGCAACCTAAGAAAGAAACAGCTTGGTGGAATGAATGGACTAGCCAGCTCGGCATCTGACGTCATCGGCTGTTCAGCACACAGTCCATCTCTCTCATCCTCTGATGTGATTGACAACGGTGGTGCTAATAGCATTGTAGTACCCCCTGTCAGTCACGGAACAAATGGAAACGGATTCGCTGGGGAAGTAGTAAGCCAGTTCAAAGCTGCAGTGTGGCACCATCTTTGTCAATTCTATCAGGAGAGTGGATCCGTGCACAATACCCTTTGGATAGCAACGCTGGTTGATCCTAGGTTTAAGCGATCCTACGAGAGTCATGCTGCCAACAATGACGAACGAGCGGCCATTATCAAGCTTCTCAAAGACGAGGTAAACTTTTAATCAACTTGCTCATTGCAGTAATTAGTATGTTTGTAAATAACAGAAAGTTATTGTGTAAAATATTATAGAAACTCATAAATACGCAGAGAATTAAAAAACAAAAATTAACATCGTAAATTTTGGTATTTTATGAAAAGTAAACAATAAAAATGCTAAAATTATTATCTAAATCTATTCCATTTGACTCCTTTAAAAATCATAAGTAATAATGTAAAATGCTACTGGCTTTAATACATGAGTTACTACTTAATTAACACAGTGTACCTATGTAACTTAATAAAAATATATATTAATATAGATAAAACATTAATGTAATTCCTTTTTAACTTTTCTTCTATGTTATAGGTTGGCGAATCTGACAGTTCTATGGACAGCACTGATCGGCCAGAAAATTCCGACCTCCAACAAGTTTTCGGTCAGGAATACTTTTCGTCTGCCTCCAATTCAGAAGTTGATCGTTATCTCCAAGAGGCCCCAATAAGTCTAAAGGACAATCCTCTCCAATGGTGGTCAGCCAATAACAAGAATTTTCCACGAGTAGCAGAAGTCGCTAGACGCTATCTCTGCATTCCGGTTACTAGTGTGTCTACTAATCGAAATTTTTCCACTGATGACTTTTCAACTTCTATAAATACCAAACGAGCATCTATTGATCAAGAAGATTTGGATACTTACCTGTTCCTCTCACACAACTGGCAACTTTGAATATGTAGTAACCCCACTGGTCTATCATTCCACGTAGCTAACTGACGTCCAAACTAGGGCTTAATACTAAATACCGAAATCAGTCAAAAAATCATGTTTGACAAGACTTTGAAAATCCTAACCGCTGATATATACATAAGTATGCAAACTATTTATGCACGAGATTTCTTTCCTATTTGCATTTTATTTTATAGACTTTTTCTCCACTGCCACACTTTCCCACTCCACTCCACTCCACACAACCAACCAACACTCATATTCACCTAAAACTGTAGAAACCAAAAATTGGGATTCTGAGTTAACGGGTTAATACCCGCGAACATTTTATCTGTTTATATAAGGGCATAGTCGTGTATCTCGTGCGACATTAAGTGAACTGTTCGTAGTAGGTAACAAACGAACAGGGACTGAAAGGGAGATGCACAAATGTCAATTTTCTTGCGAAAACTGACAGCTTATCCACGATTGACTTACATATAACATGGAATATACAGACTGACTATGTCCCAAAAGTACACCTGGATACGAAACCTTGTGTTATGATGAACAAAATATGTCAGTCTTAAAATAATTGGCTTATTTATCGAAAGGATAAATTGCAAAGCATTAAATCGATAAAATTTAAATTTTTGGCTTTGTAATAATTTATTACTATTTTACAGCTTTGTCATTCTCAAATCTTGCCTCTTTATACATACATATATATATGTATATACCTTTATTACTTGTATTTGAATAATGTGGAGTACAAATCTATATTTTATATATTGCACTAACATTTCTTTACTTTGCTGTGTTTACATGTAGATTATAAGTAGTTACTTTATTCATTTTTTATAAGTTGAGACATTATTCTCATTCTAAATGACCATTACTCTCTACATATTAGAACTTGACCTTTTGTCACGTGTTTTGATGTGTCCATTTTATTGTAGTTCTTGCCAGAATCTCTCTAATTTTCTTGCTCTCTTGCCTGTTGTTTTCCAATTCAATATAAACACAGAAGTCGATAGAAAATGTTACTAGTTTTTAAAACATCTCTTTGACGTGATTTTTTTCCACTGTATACAAACTTATTACGTATGTTTATATACCAAATATGCACTTTAGACAAAAGTGGTCAAAGTTTATGCTGATATCAGATCATGAGTTCAACACTCCAAATTTATTACTCACAATAGTCTCAGAAATACAAATAAATATGTAATCTATGACCAAAACTTGTGTACAAAAATGTAACCTTTTGTTCTGAATGGACCAATCAGACGTATCCTTGTTATGAGCTGATGAATCTCTTGCCTTATTATTATTATAACCAATTTACCAATACTTAGCCTCAACTATTGTTTTGTGATCGCCTTTTCGGCATGTTAAACTTTTGCTGTATTATATAAGAACATCTATGCTATAATACACAATATCAATCACATTTCATTATATTTATTATTTCGCCTTGAATCTCACATTCTCCTTTTTTCTTCAATATAACTATGCAGTTTAATACTATTATCAAATAGTATACATAGATTACATATTGTTAGTAAAAATCAAATAACTTTCAGCTTAAAAATGACACAAGATACGAAGAATTATGATATCGCATTTCCATGGCACAGACGTAATACTAACATAATTTTTGTACATAGTACTACTATATATATGTAATATTGTTGATTTTATTTGTTTATTTTTTGCGACCCTTTATTGTCTATACATTTTTTGAGTTTTTACTGCATGTTTTTGTTAAGCAGTTATAACGAGTAGAAAAAGATTGCCTATTCTCTAATGGCATTACATCTTTTTCATACAACCAATATTCTTTATATATATGGATATATATAGTTTTGTCTTGCCATACAGTGTATGTTACACTTCATATTATATTTAAACAACGTGCTATATTTAGTTACAATCCATACTTTTAAATATATTGAACTTAAGACTGTAAATAACTCAATAATAAATCATTACGGCACATATTTCTATTTCTATGCATATGTCATACTTAATATACTCAAGTTGTCATCCAGGACCAATTTACATACACTACTGTAAAAAAACTTCTTGCCTATTTAACCGCCTTCATAAAGCGTTAAGTCTTCTTCACACTCCTGTTATGTGTTTTGGTTTTGTATTTATTTTAAATTAAAATATTTTCCTTATACCGTAGATGTCAGTCTGTTTGTACCTACATATTATATCCAATTCTGAAAAATGTGTCTAGGCACATTTTCGCCTCAGTTTTCACTTCAGTGTCTTAAACACAACTGATGACCATATTACTGACTAGTTCTGTGTGGGACATCGTTGTTGTATATGGGACAATTAACTTTTTCACATGTAAAACTGATATTATTCAATGTTATTACTGAATTTATTAATGTACTACTGCTTGAATTATATTTCAAAAAATTTCTCTGATTACTTTTGCCTCCTATATTCTTAAAAAAGCGAGTGTACCTTCAGTATAACAGTATGGGGTTATAAATCATAAACATTGCAGCCATATTTTAATATATATGTATCTTTAGTAAATATTGATTTAATTGAAATATATAATGGACTTACAAATAATAATAGATTAAAATATAAAATATTTTACAATTTCAATGCGTAGATTTTACCATATAAACAATATATATATACAAAGGCGTTAATATAAATACTATTATTATTAAGTGTAGGTAAGAGTAGTTTTATACTAATACCTGTTCACCAGAAAACAAGTTAAATTAAATAGTATATAAGGTTAGTATGTTTAGTTTAAAAATTATTTTTAAATATATAACTATTTAGCAACCAAGCTGTTTTTGAAACGAGAAAGCAAAATAACTTTTCTCCATTTAATGTGCAAAAATGTAAATTTCCAAAATCATTAGCAATATTTAAAACGTAATAAATTATGTACTACTTTAGGGTTTTAAGTAGTGTAACTATAAACACAGGAAAATATATATAACTATTTACAAATGAATTGACAAAAATGCGTATTATTATTACTAACAGTAGTTAAAGCAAAAAAAGTAAAAATCGGAAACTAGTAAACTAATAAAAGTTAACTGGCACGAAGAAATTTCTGTATTTATAATAACAATAAACATTTAAATCTTAATTCATATATTCATAAATATTGACTTAAATAAACAGGAAAGACAGCTGTAACGTAAACGCTTACAATCCAAAATAATGTCGCAAATTGTATTGGGAATACATAATTGAATAAAGTTATTCATTACAAACATAACATGATTATACGGGCGTAAAACACTAAGTAATGTATTATATGGGAGCGACATATTGTAATCTTGCTAATAATTAAATGTCTTAACGCCTATATAAACAAATTATGCATAATTTCATGATCATTTTCTTGATATACATAATCAAACTCTTCAAGAAACAAAACAAAAGTTCAAAATTGCAGAAATATTTATTTAATTTTTTACTTAAAAATTTAAATGATATTTTGAAATAACACCGTATCGTTAAAAGGCACAATTAATCGAAATACTTGGTATTAGAGATTTAAAATGATAAATTCCCTAAATTATTTCTATAAATATACAAAAAAAGTAGTTATAAAAACGTATTAATAAATTGGCTATTTATGAAAATTATTCTATGCATTTTATTATACATCAAATGTATAGTGACATATAGAGGTTTCATATGCGCTAGATTAATTTTAAAACAACAAAGAAATTTTGTAATTATATAAATATCAATGTAAAGTAAAATTTACCTTTAACGTAGTGTAAAAATCATATGTGTTTTGATTATATTTTCGATTAGAAAAGAATTTTATTTAGTATACCAAGAAAACTAGTGTAATTACATATCAAATACATAATCAGTAATAATAGTATATACATATATATGTAAATATCATTTATGTGATTGCAGTCAAGGAAGATTTTTATATATAAGTTGAATGAATCTTTTTAATCCAATGGTTATTCAAGAAAAACAAAATTCTCTGTGATAGTGTGTAATTTAAAAAATCTGTAACGTTAATAAATAAAATAAATATATAATAGATGGAAGATAATTATGAGACTTGAATCCAAGTTTTGACAAGATCTCTCCTTAAAGAGTTGAAATCAGAATGTGACTGAAAGTTTATACAATAATAAGTATTGTAATTCGGAAGTTACTTTATATTGATACAAATTACACGATGAATGATCGTAAATATAACAATTCTGCGAGATCGAAAAACAGTAGAGGATGTACTACATATATAAAATATTGTAAGAATGGGCAAACAGATGGCAAAAATATGATTAAGACAAAAGATAATTATAATAGTATGTTCGATGTATCATGCGTCTGTCTGTACACAAGAATAAATAATAAGTAAGAAGTTAGAGAGATGAAAACATTATGCAGAAGAGTTTATAGAGGTTTGGTGCGTGTGATATGTGTGATTAGATAGGTGGCGGTGCCAATTTCAGTTCCCGAAACTCTCCTAAGAGGTCGCTGAACCGCGAGTCACTTAGTATTGGGGAGGTCGTGCGCGGCCGATTCTTCACTGGCTTCAGGAGTTCCTGCAGCATGGCCACCTGAAGTAAACATCACCGAATAAGACAACCAAGCGTCATTGCTTTATGGAGAAATTTCTATACAAACTATACGCAAAATATTATTAATAGTCTAAAGTAAGAAATGTATAAATAATGCTTCCCCATTTAAAAGGTTAAATTGAACTTAAAAAGTCATAATTCTAGTTTATACTTAAACAAAATTCGTAATTTTATTCTCCTTTGATAAATATAAAAAATGAGATATTGAAACACCGAATGACTTTAGAAAGTGTCTAGAAAATGTTTAATAGAACACACGAAAAATTTGTTAGCTGAATAAAATTATGAAAAAAATCTATTATTTCCAATTTATATTATTTGTATGAAATATTTTATACGATTTTTCTATACAAATCCAGTCAAGAGATTTTATTCTGTATGATACAATCTAATTCACGACGTTAATTATGGAACGATCCCCAAACAAACAAATGTTATTTCTATTTTAAACAATATTATTGTTAGTTAAAAAACTAAACAGTTGATTAATTCATGATTTCTAGTATACAAATACAACTCATAAATTGTCAACCACAGGGATTACAATAATTATAAAATGAGTACTTTTAAGTAATAATTGTAATAGACAATTTAAATTCAATCGGTGAATATCAAACTTTAAATTAATCACATCATTGTAATAATAGATTTTATTAGTAAGACTATTATTATTATTGTCATAACTATCATACTATTCTATTTTTATTCTAAAAATATTTTTCTTACTCTGTTCGAAGTCTTCATATCATTACGAAGTTGCTCATATCGCTGTCGTGAAATGTCCGAACACTCCTAAGATTACGCAAAAGAAAAAATATACCCTTATACATATATAATGCTTCACAATGTAGACACTAATAGACATAACACATGTAGTACACAATGAATGTTTATGCATATAATTAAATAAATAAATAAATTGCATAGTAAGTACAAACATTTTTATAAAACATAATACATAACCGGAAAAAATAATAAACTTAACAAAATAAGAATTTATTGTTTGTATCCAATACTGTCATAAAACAAAACTATTGAAGAATAAAAGTAGAACGATGGGGTTAATATGATGTTTTTAAACAAAATAACTTGAAATAATCTCACAAAAAATTTGGAGTTGCGATAATTCGTAAAAAGTAATACATATTAATAATACGCCCTACAGAACATATTATGGTATTTCACAAATTTGCAGTAATTTAAGGTATGCTTTTGTTTATTTTTACCTAAAAAACCAAGTTGAGGTATAAACAGTAAAAACAAGGTTTCTTCTTACAGCATTCTGTTTACTTTATAGTAGGTAGGTATTAACAGTATCTCCATAATACTAAAATTCTCATACAAATGGGGAAAAACTATTCAGAATTTCATAATTTATAATAATTTAGAGGTCTCCCTTATGGCTTTGTTAGTTGTTTACAGCTTGAGTGATACAGGAATATTATACTACGCGTATTACAGTATTATTAGCAGTAACTTACATAATTATGCAAATTAAATTATCTCAAGAAATCTTTTCCACTTTTTAGGTTATACAAGGAAATCTAATTTAAAATGCCTATAAGCCATTGAGATTGCTAAAAGTAAAAAAGAAGACAATATTGTACCTCTTGGGTTTTTAGCAGATAAATTTTGGTAGCGGCTTGTCTTTACCATCCGATAATATAGGGTCTAGTGCAGAACTCCGAGTTAAGCTAACTCGGAGTCAAATCTGAAGTTGACTCCCAAGTCTTATGTGCAGAAC
>JAYRBW010035548.1:0-11938 GCA_036023295.1 Invenusta paracnida | reverse complement strand
CTAGGTACCAACATTGACCCCCCTATAGTCCCGCAGCTAGCACCTTTCAGCTATAAGGAACGAGGTACCAACATTGACCCCCTATAGTCCCGCAGCTAGCACTCTCCAGCTACAAGGAACGAGATACCAACATTGACCCCCTATAGTCCCGCAGCTAGCACCCTCCAGCTACAAGGAACGATGTACTAACATTGACCCCCATATACTATAAAGTATTATTGAGCAACATTGAATGGGGACGATTAATTATTGATAATTTAGATTTTAGGTATTATGCATTTTTACTGGAAATTGAACGTTGTTCGAATTTTGACGGAATGGTCGACTGAGAATTTTGCCAATAAATCTGGTTTAGTTTGTGATAGTGGGTATACATTAATTAATTCTCCCGTTTCTTCTTTAACCAATTAAGAACCTTTATTTACGTGACCCCCTCTCTCAATCAGAATCCAGCAGTCCAGGTTAATGGTATCGTCATAGTCGTGGACCTTGCCGAGTTCGGCTGGCGTCAGGCCAATCAGTTCGGTCTGGCCTTCGCTCGTCGAGCCTCCCGCTTCATGCAGGACACCACGCCCGTCCGGGTGAAGTCCATCCACTTCGTGCACGAGCCGACTGTCTTCAGCTATGCCTTCGCTGTTCTCAAGCCCTTCCTCAAGGAGAAGATACAGCGCCGAGTGAGTTCGATATGATATATATATGTCAGATTTCTGTCGATAAAAGGCGTGTAGCTTGCCTGAACAATATTCTTAAAATCAGTAGTTCTAACGGTCATAAAAGTGTATAGACTATTAAATATTAATGTATTGTCTGTTAGTCGCCTTTGTAATTCAAAATAGTAAAACATCGAACATATTCTATCACTAACACTTAAAATTTAATCATTTTAGAGTATTCCCCTGTTAGATTTTATAGTTTAATTTAATTTTTCAAATCAATTTCTATAAGCATAATTATTGCTTTGCTAATTATTGAAACGCTTAGTTTTTAATGCTAATTAAAAATGTATATTATGTAATATTTCAAAAGTGTGAGCATTAATGCATTGTATTACTTACTATTAGAAAGTAGTAGAAAATGTACACAATTAAAATTCATAAAATAATTATATTAAGTATAAGTTATCTTTTATTTTTATTAGCTACGTTTAACTGTCTTACCTTTGCTCCCCCACTTCCCATCCCTATATGATAGTTGAATTTGCACGGTTCTTCAGTCGACAGCCTGATTCAGCAAGTCCCACCGAACATTTTGCCCTCTAATTGTGACCTTTCAGGCACCGGGCCTACCATTCCTGATCAGGTAATTATATATCGAAGTAAACAAAGCCTAGATGTCTATTATATTAATTTGTTGCGATGCAAATTTATCTCACTGATTCATATTTATATAGAAATAGTTTTGGATGTGTCGTTAGATCTGCACTTAAGTGTCTCTAATTTAATGATTTGTTATCGTAATAAACTACGTTCCCAAAAACGTTGTACATCGTTATAAAGCTATTTCTGTTATTGTTGCACAACATGTTGCATATAATGTGGTTTATCTGGGTGATTCTCTTCATATTACAAGCAATAGATTAGCTAAATTATTTAGTAACCAGAAATAGTTTAAGATGGCTCCCAAACAATTTGTATTGCTCAAATAGGCTTGGAACTTCTATTCATATGTGTAGCTGAAAAGTTGTCATCATGATTTATATATCTAATCTTGCTTGAAAACTCTCGAATAAACAAAATAATATGCAACATTTTATTATAAATAATAGCTTATATAATAAATCTAATAATAGCTTTAAAATGTGCATTTTCGTGAAAATTGTGTAAAAAATACAGAAAATACATAATTTGTTTCAGCTACAAAATGGTGTTGTCTATCATATATTTTTAAATCTAGGCATTCATAGCTTTCTAACGATTGTATCAAACCTTTTTTGGGGTACCGGCAACCCCCTTTTTTGTTCCTGGCCCGCTGACTAAGTATAGTAAACTACAGTGAATACTACTGTGCTAATCGATATATTCGGACAGCAGAGAATATAGCAGGCTGCAGAATGGGTCACCTTGTTGCCACCTCCATCAAATTGTTTTACTTATAATTAACTAGTTGTCTATTCCCTTGTTTTGTTAATTATATAAACCGATGGATCGATGAGTCCATATTCATTGAGACTTCTGGTAAACGATGGAATAAGAAGGATAAGAGGCAAAGGTTATAGACGAGATCTAGCTAGAAGACTTTGGCTCGACAAAACGTTCAGTTCTTTGGGTGTTTGACCAAATTATCAACTGTGGCGTGATTCTAGACGATTCCTAAGCTTCCCCTCGACGATCATCGATTGTCCAAGATCACGTGACTTGATTCTTATCGAAAATGTTTGTTTGGGATTATCTGGGGCATTTAGGCGAACTCTTTAATGGTATATCCAGGAATGCAAAGCCCCAGGCAGAAGCTCGTTAGCAGCCAATTGTCTCCTGTGGGTATGCCTGGTACTACACATCCTCTTCCGATGACATGACGTGCCTTTTACAAGGCAAACCTCTCGGGGCCATAAATACTATCAACTAATAAGTTGTGTTTGTACTTTATCCAAATATAAAAGCAAAATTAAGTGAAGCCTTTCATTTAAAGGAAAAAAACGTGTGTAATTTGTGTCATCCGCAATACAACTAATTAATTCTAATTGACAATAGGTCTCCGTCATTGTCAGTATTTTGTTTATAAATTCGTTACAATTGTTGTTGAACGGCAATTTAATGCATCCTGAAAGGATTAAGATTGTGTCTACTACCGACAATACAATCTATATATGTATACATGTATCACACATGTTTCATATTGAACGCGTCAGCCTGGATAAGTAGCATTTGCTTTATATGTTATCCGAAGGCATGTTTTCCGGAATGCGGTTGTTTTTCGTGTCACTCTATTCGTAATATTATATATATGTATATTAATATTCGGGAAATGTTTACCGCTGGCAAAACATGTTTGTAATTCAAATAATGTCAATGCTTCGTATGGCATTTGATAAACTGTTCTATTTGTTCTACTTGACAATTACTTCTATAAAATAACAATGTACATATAAAAATAGATGTGTCGAATCTGGAATACCTGACCTATTTGTTTCGTCTACTGTTTTCATTTAAATTCGTCTAAAGTATTGTCTGTTGAAAGTCGTTTTCTATAATATAATATGTTGTAGGTGCGATGGAAAATTTATGCATTTCTTTACACGCTTAATTCATCGCAGAATTTGCTCATTTAAATTGTAAAATATATTAATAAAATAGTTATTATTTTTATTGGCGGCTGTGGTGTTCTTGGCCGCAAATTAATTTTTTTCGGAAAATAAATGATACATAAATAATATAAAAAATAAATGTAATTTAAGTTTATATATATCATAATACTATTGTAAAGGACTGTGAGGTGCTTGATAATCGTGGTTTGGTTGCGGCCGCCAACTTTTAGTAGTGTGTCCTAGGGGTTACTTGTTAATTACACTTTTTTATTTATTTTTCGAAAAAATTTAAATTACGGCCAAGAACTCCACAATCGCCATTTTACTATATGTAAAACGTGATGTAGCTTTTTTGTTTGTGACGATAAAGTTAGTTTTATTTACGGACATTTGTTTAGGTCTGTACTTATATTATAGTTATAAAATCGTGGTAGTAGAATAGTTTTTGAGTATATTGGATTTAATTTTCGGTTAGTCGCTAGTTTTGCGTTATGCAAAACGTTATCTTTTTAAACTTTGGTTCATAAAAATTGTTGTAAAAAATGGTCACCCCAGGTGGGACTCGAACCCACAACCTCCGGATTAGAAGTCCGACGCGCTATCCATTGCGCCACTGGGGCATGTGCCCTACTGCAATTTTATCTTTAAGCCTGATTCAATTGTTATTCTGACAGTAATTACTAATGCACTTGCTACATGAAGATATGCGTGGTTGGTATTGTTACCTTCGGATCAGAGTGCTTGTTGAAAACAACCTTCTCTTGATTTTTCACTTTTAGTTGCGGTGAATGCCTGCTTTACTGTTCGCTACATTATTTGCATACATATCGGATGGCTATCTGTGACTTACGCTCTTCCATAAACCAGCTCAGTAAATGATTGGTTTAATTGAGTCAGTAATGTAAATACTAAAGCAGTGTCTTGTTAGAATATTTGTCTCACATTGTTTGTACTATTTGTTTTTAATCATAGTGGTTGGTGGCTTTAGGTTAGAATATGTTTTATTGGCAAAATATCGCAACTCTCGTTATTTGTTTTGTGTAAAGTATGTTTACGATCAAATGTATTTTTCTATATTTATTATATAACTTAAACTTATATATCATTTTATGATATAGCTATTTGTATGGTATCTGATTTCACTTTCCTATTAAAATGTTTTTTGTAAACCTGATTTATGTATGTATTTAATAAGCTATAATCGAAAATACAGCTTAAAAACCTATATTTATGTAATTATTATCAATAAAATCAGGATACGATGATGTTTTTCAGTGTTTTTTTTATTCTATACTTTATTCATTTTCGGGAAACTGGCGTTTGTTTCTAATTGACGGCCATCGTCGCTGATCATGACAATATCGATAATTCTCTTCCTCCTCCTCCTCTCCAACAGGCCTACATCGAGAGCTTCCTCCGGGAAGAGGCCAACTTCGAGGATCTCGAACAGTACTACCTCGACGCCGAGGGCACAGTCATCCCCGATGAGGTTGAAGAGGCCTCTTGTGTCCCCAATCTATACAAGGGCGACACTAGCAGGCTCTAGGCACGCTGGTGGTTATGGATTGTGATGACCCGGCCCCTGATCTTGCAGGCCATCAGAAACCTACCTATGTATGTGGACACTCTGCAATCATCGATTTATTAGAAAACACAATGTGACTTCTTCTATTATATAATAATTTGTAGTTTAGTAGAGGACTTATGTAAATGCATTTGTAAACATTTGTACGAACACACATCTACCTGGGAATTTGGGCTTTAGTCTTCATACCTGTTGTACAATAAATGGGTATCCACCTGTCCTGACATAATATTGGCCTTTAATTGGTCGTATTGGCAGAAAGGTAGCGTAACTATATGTTCTGCTCTGTGATAATTCTGGTCTCGTCTCCTCCTACAAGTGCCAAATATGTGCCAACTGCACTTCGGCTATAGAAAAAAAGACGACTGTAATGTGCCATGTAAGTCTTCTTTATCGATTGAGAAGACATGTTTTTATGTTTTACTAGGCAACGGATCTCATGACAGCTTATTTGTGCCGATTGTAGATGCATATTTATTAGACTATATATACGTAATCATATTTCACATATAATATGTGTATATCAAAACATAGCATTGTTTCGCATTGCTAAACACGCAGTAATACACATATTCAAATTTGTTATTTCTGTTCCAAGTAAACATATCTATCTATCTATTGTATGTTAATGTATATTTCAGATTTTTTTATCAACGCTTTCTTTCAATAAATTGCTGCATTCAAAGATGTTACTCGATTTAAAATCCTCACATCTGTGTACTGTTGACAAAATAGATTTGCAATTTGTCTTTGCATAATGCAAAACATGATTTTGATAGCATTTTTGACTGCGTTTTCATTATTTTATGGTATTTTGATTCATCTCTATTCCATAAATATTTCCATGACATTTGTTTTCCTTTACCTTTGACCTTCATTTTTGCCCATACAATGGGGACAATTAATTAGCTTCCTTTATTTTGTTAAACCGTAACGAATGAACATCTGTAAATAACTTCTTTTTTTTACTATATTTGTTGTTTTTGGGCTTGGTTTCATTTTCTCTGCTTTCTTTTTCAATGTTTGTTTGTACACTTTTGTGCACACGGTGATAATAGCGCCCAAAAATAGCAATATTTTATTTTTTGTATTTACTGACTTCTTTTTTTCAAGATTTCAGCAAAAACTTAATTAAATGGAGAATGAACAAAAATGTTTTACATTATTTTTATTTTGGAGCCATAAAATGGGAACTATTATTGCTGCGCAACGTAATTGATTATTCATTAATATTTTATACTCATTGATTTATTAATTTATAGTTTATTTAAGTTCAATCAATAAATGAAGAAGTATTTTAAGCATTATTTACCAGTATACACAGAATGTATATACTTGTTTTTTTTCAGCTGTAGTTTACTGCATTTAACTTGTTTAATTGTGATATAGGAACAAATAATCAGGCCTTTATATGGATATAACCTTTGCATCAAAGAAAATATGACATTTTTACATCAAATATATAAATCAGACTTTTATTTCAGGCTAAATAGTATTTTTCGTTAACGAATGATAAATCAAAAAATATCTTTACTGCTGTTCGTGATTCAATTATATATGTATATTTAATCATACAAAAATAATTTCATCAGAATTTACTGATGAAAGGAATGAGCATTTAATGTATAATAACATGTAGAATGCCTAATTATATCAGCTATTTCAAAAGCATGCAGTTTTATAGGTACAAATATAGCATATTGCTGGATTTTATATATCTAGAGAAAGTATTTTAGGTGCAAAATTTAATTTTTTACAACAAATATATATATATATACTCGAAGTATATGCAAAATTATAATTAATAATTTAAAGTTACATTAGTAAAGAGTGCATTACAGTAGTTTGTTTAGGTATTAATGTACTGTGTAAACTGTAATTCAAAATTGTATCACTATAGTCCAGAAATGTGTTATACCGACATTATGCGTAATCGGATAAAATCATATTCACGTTAAAAGTATGAAATTATTAAGGATGTCGCGTGATTACGTAATTAGTTAATCGTATATACCCACAGTATAGATACATATTTCTCATTATTGTAAGAAACAGTTGTAAATTACGTTCGAAAACTGAAATATTATTATCGATGAAATTATTATTTGCACCAATAGATTTGTATATAAATAGAGCTCATTACAACATGTTACGTCATAAACTTATCTCGATTGTAAATTGGGATAAATATTGCATGTTATAAAATCTCTCTTCATTTGTTTTTCTACGCTCATTTTACGTAAGACTGAGAGACGTCAAATTTCCAAGGCAAGTGGCTCACTTATTTATATATTACACATTGCAATCGTTTGAACAAAGCGTTCTTAATTATAGCTCTCATTTTTGTTTTGTTTTCCAGAATGAGATACTTGGTTGCATTCACAGTGCTTGCGGTGGTTATAATGTTGGCGGTAGAACCAGAACAAGTCTTCGCTTATGAGGGTGACTACGATTACGATGATGCCAATGATGGAGATTTCGATGCAACTGCAGATTTTTTACGCGGAGTTATAGGTACCCAATAATATATTTTCTGGCGATTGTGGAGTACTTGGCCGTATATTTTTTTGTTGAAAATAATCAAAATGTCAAAAAAATAAATGTAATTTAAGTTTATATATCTTAATGCTATTGTAAAGGACTGTGAGATGCTTGATAATCGTGGTGTGGTTGCGGCCGCCAGCTTTTAATAGTGTATAGGGGTTACTTGTTAATTACATTTATTTTTTGGGTTTTTTGACATTTTGTTTATTTTCCGAAAAAAAATTTTTGGCCAAGTACTTTACAATACCCTATTTTGTTTATATGACTTGTATAACTATTCATTTACCGGCTTCTGTTGCAAATTAACGCTATTCATACCGGTCTGTTTTAGCATCTATATCCGCTTAAACTTCCTAATGGAGTAGTCTTAAAACTTCGTGCTACCTATGCAGCTAAACAAATATATTTCTTAATATAATCCATTGAATCAGTAGTTAAGATGAAAAAATATATAAATTAGACCGTGAATATGATGTGAAGTCACATCGACAGCTCGGTCCTGTTTTAATTAATACATTTATTTTACAAATTTCAAATAGTTTGTCTTATTCAATGTTTTTGCATATTTACATGTCCACGATAATTTACATGGGGCTAAAAGGTGTAATGCCACCTTACTTTGGGACTAATTTGGGTAAACCACCCATTTATAGTACAACACTGGAAGTTGTTTAACATTCTGTGATTTTTTGGAAAAGTCACTTAAGCATACATTTGTCTTTTTGTTCATCTAAAAATGGCAGCCAAAATGATCACCCTCCCCCCCCCCCTCTGTATGAATAGGGTAAACATCTATCGTACACTTAAATATAAACGTTTACAAAGGTAAAAAATAATCGATATTTTATATAAAAATATATATTTTTGTCTATTCTATTAAACAACGAAACATCTTTGTCTAGCTACATTCGAAGTTAAAAATAAATAAAAAATCTGCCATGGATGTGCCAAATAGATGGATATTGATTTTATAGGGTTAATTAAATAAGTTATAGTTTATTGAGGATTATTGCAGTACCTTTCTTACTACTGTATCTACCCCATTGAGTATGTTGTATTATTACAAGGCACAGAGAAAACATGTCTTAATTATTGTTAGTGAAATTGGTGCTTTTTCGTTATTTACTGACGAATCTTTTTTTCAACATCCAGTAACTCTATATTTCATATTATAAAGGCAGTCTCCAGTTACTTCTCACGTATCACAATTTAGCTTGGTCACCTACAACATCCAACAAGTTGTAATATATATTTGGCGAAACGTATGAAATCTATTTGAAAAAAAGAACTGTCTGGTAAATAACGAAAAAGAAGTGTGAAATGTTACATTATTATTACAGATGCTATACTGATATTTACGTATATTTGCAATTTTTTAAAATGTATAATTTTTTTTAAACAATCCGACAAAAATATTCTATATCACAAAAAAATACAATTGTAATTCTTGTCTACAAAAGTATTAAAGATATCAAATGATCGATACATATTTGAATCAAATTGCAAATCACTTAGACTTCCCATATAATAGATAAGCTAACTATTTTTCGCTTAATATCTTCTTTATTTTTATAGATGATGAGAAGAACAACGAACGGGAACGCAAGCGACAGCGCACGGCCTGTTTGCAATACAGTCGGCCTTGTCACAAAAGGACCTACTGCTGTAGAGGCATGAAATGCTTGCGTCGTCCATGGCAACGATTTCCCACCTGTCGTTACTACTGATTCCCATTAGTAGTAGTAGTATCAATATGTCACAGGGAATGTCTATTTAATGTAATAATATCATGATATTGTAAATTTTGTTACTAAAATATACGTTTTTATTTTTAATTTTTTGATTTGTGTTTTTAGCGGAAATTATAGGATTTAAGATAATTAAAGTAATGTCGATTTTGGGGAAAATAAGAGTTGTACATGCAAATATATGAATTATTCTATTTCTATAAGATATAATATTACCATTATTTTATTCATTGTCAATTCCATTATCCAGAAATAGAGATTTAAGTTTTTATTCGCTTTCAAAGTGACCTTTTTGGTATAATTGTTTAACCAATTTCTTTTTTATATTCTCATTGGTACATTTTTAAAGTTTGTACAGTATTAGATTTGCCATCCATCAAATATACCAATTTACGCAAATTTTACTTTGTAAATACTAATTTCCTAATTTTACCAATGTGCTAAATTTACAATATTTAATAATATATGTCGATTATTCATACATGCATCTTAAAATATTTATAGATAATCCAAATCTACAAAATATACATTGTATATTGATAATGTATAGATTCCTATTGAACGCCTTCGATATGCATTAATATTTAAAATCCGCAAAAACTTTGTCCCTTAGATGTAATCATTATTATTTATTTATAATATGTTATTGAAATATACCAGAAATGCTGTTTATAGGGTCAATCGGATTAGGTTGTTAACTTAGATGTAGAAATGTTAAATTAATAACACCGTAATAGCTGATTACGATTAGCTAGCCAACAAAGCGCTTGTCAACAAAATCAAACTCACGCTTGAAGCTATGCAGGTCAAAAACAGACTTAGCTATAATTTGGCCGAATCTCACAGTGTCCAGATGACTCTCTTAAGAAAGATATTATGTACGGCATAATGGAAGGCGAAAGGGGTAGAGGAGGACCAACGACGAGTCTGCTGGATACCATCACCAAATACACCTCTTCCTCTCTTTCCAATATCTCTAGAATGGTCAGAGACCACAACGCTTGGAGAATATTCGCCATGAACGTCACCAGAGGTCGGCCACGACTCGATGGAACAAGATGAATATCTAATAGATCACGTAAGCAATTACACTGTTATTATGACCCTTTCGCTGTTGCACAGAATATTATCCGATTGACAAGCCCGATTCGCTTCACGACAGTGGACATTTTCAATTACATGTTGGACTTATGGGTATATTCGTATGAAAATCGCTTTCCAATAAATCTATGTTTGTCGAAATATCAGTAAATAATAAGACATAGCAAAAAGGTTTACTTTAAAAACTTTACTTTCTTTGTAAAATACTAAAAAAGTTTTTGATTACTAGCTTGTAATTATATTTAAAAAAACAACTAATTATGGACAACTTTCTCGTAAAAACACTTTGTACATATAGAATGAAACAAAAATTGCATTATAAAATGTTCTTAATTAGTATTGAATTTTACTTTCTTTTTCTGACTTATAAAAAATATGGAAAATTGTAAATTGACATTTAAAAACATGAAATGTCTAAACGTTGTGAAAAATATTAGAAATTATATTTTATTACAGTAAATGTATAAAATGGATATTAGACACTGTTGAAGTAATCGGCATTGGCTTCGATGTCTTCTAATTATATCATGATCTTTTAGAGCTGAATATTTTATTAACCCAATCCATATGGCGGTGTGGAGGTTTTATAGCCCATCCACAGATTGGTTTTTAGAACCAAACAGACGCAACACCGGACTTGGCGTGTGAAGTATGATCGCTTGAAGCATTGACCATGAGAGCTTGGTATGAAGGAGCCGAATTACTCCCCAACTTGAGCCCGCATGATTGGTCAGTAGCCGAGTCAATTCTGCTATCAACAAACCTAAAAATTGCGCAAATTTGTCAGCAACCCTCTTAAATGTTTTTATAAGCTTGCAAATTTAACTTAATATTCTCATCGAACAATTCATGTATACATTTAAAATATGCGAATATAAAAATGTGATATAAAAGATTTGCAGAATTGACAGTCTACCGGACCTATAAATCGTAAACAGTTATGAATTGTTGATAAAAAGTTGTTTCCATTTTAATACTATATGCTTAACATTTAAACATTAATAATATTTTTATTTGAACAATATTCAGCTTAAAAAATTATTTCTAAAAGCTAGGACTATGTTTGTAAAAAATAAATAAAAAGTCTTCTTAGAATTATTTACTTCAATTGATATCACATTTCAAATGGTAACTTGATACAGTAAAAAAAGATTGATTTCTCTTTATTTTAAACAATATATTAGGAATATATTTATACGCATGGTAAATAATTTTTTGTATCTGAAACTTTAAAAGTGGAATATTAACGTCAGCTATTAAATCACGTTTATTTGAAATCATAAAATCTTCTTAGAATCATTTACTTCAATTGACATCACAATTCAAATAGTAACTTGATACAGTTTCGCTACAGTAATAAAAAACAAATTTCGCTTTATTTTTAGCAATATATTAAAATTCAAAAGGCATGGTCAATAATTTAGTATCTGAAACTTTAAAAGTGGAAAAACATATTCAGCTATTAAATCACGTTTATTAAATAGTAGTAGGGATGAGGGATTCCGAAATAAACAAAGACCCCCTCCCCCGCCTCCCCCCCCCTATCGACCAATCAGAATCGAGTAACGTCAGCCAATGAGACGGCTGGAACAGTATTTAAGAGGCGCGCGCGTCTTTTTTATCTATTTAAACAAAACTATGCGCCAAATTCAAATTTAAAAGTGCGTGGGATTATGTGGCGCCAAATTCAAATTATTAAATACGCGGGAATATTTT
>JAYRBW010035537.1:0-11939 GCA_036023295.1 Invenusta paracnida | reverse complement strand
CATGCGCCTTACATGAAATAATTAAATAACTTGTCCATATACCGTATTGATTGGAATTTTGTAGCGTTTCATCCCAATAGTTCTTTTGTGATAGTCTTCTTGCGTACAAACTTTTCTGTTAGGTAGTGAGTGATTATGACATTCCACTTACCTACATCCGGCAAGCAGTAAAAATTCTTCATTATCACTCTTTAGGTATAGCTGTAAACTCATCATGACTAATGATAAGTGAAGGTCAATAATAGTTTAGAAATTTCTGCACCTCATAACAAAGTGCCTCCTTTGTCTTAAATACATGTAGACGTAGAAAATCTAATTTTAGACCATGACAGAATCGTCTATCTCTGTTAAAGCCTTTTATATCATTTGGCATGGCATAAAACACTACCGCCTTTCGTGCGTACATGACCTTGTCTATCTGTTGCTATTTAGACAATTTCAACTACATCATCGTACTTTCCCTCTAAATCAATAAAGACAATGCTTTCAGTATCAGAGTTACATCTCCCACCTACACACGTTTTCATAGCTTTAACATTTTGTTTCTCTCTCACTTGTTTATAGACGTGTATCAACAGGGTATTTCGTAGACAATTCACTGGTCTAACCCTCCCTTTTGCTTTTGATAAGCCACTTGATGGAGTGGTTTATTTGGATACAAAAAACTATCACACTCGGCCTCATTTGTGGCGAATCAAGTCAGACAAGTGGAGTTTACTCATCTTTCTTTCCGGAAAATATTGCCTTATGAAGGCAATATTAATGAAATCATACACTACTTTGCTACTATACTTCAAACTCTAATCCTTTCTTATCGCTTACAGACAGAGACATTTAAACTAGTTCTCCCTTTTCAGATAAACCTGTTACATTTTAATGGGTCCCCCCTTTTACATGTGTTATTTATAAACCTGAACTATTCACAGCAATGCGTTTTTCCAGCTGGAAGACTTTTAAACCTGTTTCATACTGGTAAGGTTATCATAATTGGTCGTAATGCCCGCACTTCAATTGTCCTTATACAAGACTAAATTATGAGTCCAATTTCTACCAATGCTGACTATATTTTTTAACTTTACAATTGTATAAATCTTTCCTTACTACCTGTATATGCTATGTATATTTATTCAAATAAAAATACCTATATATAATGAAAAGCTACGAGTTTATTTCTCTAGGTGTATATATTTCTTTTTGAAAAATAAAAAGATATTTTAAAACATTGATTTTTTTATTACCTAAATATAACAGAAGAGCTAGGCATGAATAGTGGGGAGATGGGACCTACAATGGTTCATAGAAAAAATAAAGAGAGAGGGGAGGCGGGTAGTTATACATTACAGGGTCTCTTGACTATAGGTTCCAGACTTCGTGGGAGGATGAGAGCTCTCTTTCAAGCTGTTCGATTGATGAGACCAAACCGATAATTTTCATAAGGTAGAGAAGTGTTGATGTCTGTCTACGTCCGCTTGTTCTCGAAGAAAGATAGGGTCGTTTTCTTATTGTAAGACTGTACAGCTGGTGGTTGACTGAACCAATCCTTCATTGAATGTTATGGAAGTTGTCTGCAGTTCGTAGGCTTCTTTATAGTTGTTGTGTGAAATCTCCAATGAGAGCGTGCTCCGTCACTTGGCCCGCTTGATCTCCTTTGCGTCTTCGGTAAGCATAGAGTATGCTTTTGGCCTGAGAAGTATCCATTCTCGAAAGAGCTTTCTGGCGGCCTCGTCTTTAATGCAGCTCAACTTTTCCTTGTTGCTGTTGGACAAGAAAGTGTGGTTTGGTAGAAAATTGGAGCTATCCAGAATGTTGTCACTTATCAGTCAGGGCATCAGCTAGTCATCGATGGAGATATTGCTAATCTTCAGGAAGAAAAAATCCGTATCCACACCAGTAATTTTTATTTTCCCTCCAAATTCATCCGCATATCTGGTGAGGGTAAAGTAATAGAACTCATATATAGTGAGCTTTGATAGATCCAATACAGCCTGTCCGATAAAGCTCAGCTTATCCAAAATAACCCGTTCCTTGGCCAAGAGGACGCCTGTGAGTGATTCATTGAACCGGTTAAATACACACCATTTTTTACCTTTGCGTTGGTCATTTTAAAGGCTGAGTCCCAGCTGAGTTCGAGGATAGTAAGAAAGTAACAGGAGTCCAGTCGTCCTTCTTGGGCATAAGAACGCGAATCGCCTCGAACACGTCAGCCAACTGGTAAACATCCAGCTTGAGGTATGCCAACACGTAGTCCTTGAGAGTCCGGCAGCCTAGGGTATCTCATGCGAGTTTGGCCTGTGTATAATCCTCAACGCTGCATTCTTTCTATGATAGGCAGTCGAAAGTGCCTCCCTCAGTGGTAGTGACTGGTCCTTCAGACGAGCAAGGCCTGTGAGGTAGCTGTAGAGGAAAACCCCCTAGTCGAAGAGCGATCCTTTTGAAGCTGTCATCATCAGAGAAGAGTCGGCGTAGGAGGGTCAGCTGCTTAGGAGAGAGAGTCCTTACCAAGGAGTCAAGAGAGGAAATCAAGAATTGTAGAGAGTTCCGAAAGCTGATCTTCATTGTATATATGCGTGCGAGGATTCTCATTATCATCGGCAACCTCATCCTTCATCACAAAGTCGGCATCCATAGCCATGTACCGTTCCTTCATCTGGGCAATTACTCAGACTTCCCATCCAGCGACATTTCCGAGATCCTCTGCGCAGATGACATGGGAGTCATTGCCTCGGAAGTTGTGGAAAAAGACGTGAAGAAATTTGTCGCGCAGTTTCATTTTCCGCTTGCACTTCTGACAGGCTGCTCCACAATATTTACCTGTATGTAAATAAAGTGGGAGAAGTATATTAGAAATCAGATCTCTATGAGAGAGTGAGATTAGAAAGAGATTAACTTACCGGTAAGATGGTCATGTTTCCGAACTTTCCACCGTTTCATTGTTGGGTCATTCTTATCGAAATGAGATTTGTAGATGTAGTAGCGGGTTGGCATACAGTGCTACTCTGTGATGTCCCCATTAGTCATTACCCCCTTCTGATTACCATGTTCTTGATTCCACTTGAAAACATCCTTGCAAAGCTTTGTAAGAGAGATCATAGCGTCGTCGTAGATACGATCTTGCCCCGTAAAAATTTTGTACTGACAGGGTATGGGCGGGGCTTTCATGCTCGCGTGAGGTACCAGGAGATAGGAGATACCGGCGGGCTGCATTGTGCATTATCCGTTTTGTTACCGTTTTCGATGGATGCCTGTCCGTGTCCTTCTCGAGAAAAATTTCAATATTGGCATAGACCACATAGGGAAGGCGTTGGATAGCTTACCACTTCTCACTTGTCTTCCGCTGGGAGGAGAGTTTTGGGTTGGACTGTATAACAGTACTTCCTATGCCGCTCGAAATATTCCCCCTTCTTAAATGGTTGGAAGCAGCGTTCACAGTGTTTGTATTCTCTTCCTATCTGGTTCTTATTGGTTTGGCTATTTAGAAGGCGATTGATGTAAATAACTCCCACATAGTGCGCAGGGTGATCCTCATCGTGCTGGTATGTCAGTACGTTGATTAGTAGGAGCTCACGGTCGTTCTCTACATAGACCTCCTGCTTTGGGTAGCCACATGCGTGCAACATTCTGACCGGATGCAACTCATTCTCTTCTTCCAATTGTAGTAGATTAATGAAGAGACCCGGGTTTAACTTCTCGAAGCGGGGAATGTCACCCACGGTGATGGGGAAAGTCAGACAGTCGAATTTTAACTCGTCTTCCGACTGTTTGTAGGCTGTAGAGGGGGGAGGGGTGATCCCGAAGTCACCCAACCCTACTACTCAAATGTGCGATCGAATTATGATTTTTACCCATTATCAATATTTGTTTGAAATTTATTTTAGACATCTTCTAGTTATTTTGTTTTACACATGGTGCATGATGAATGATAGACATTGTAGCGAGTTTATTAGAGAGAATTGGATTTTAATCTGTTCAATATAATTGCTTTTCTTTTTTAAATGCGTCATAAATGTATAATACATGTCTAATTCCCATAGTTAAGTATTAAAATAAATTAAAATAGAATAATATAGGATTTCCTAATTAAGTTTTATTAACATTAAAGAGGTGTAATGTCAAATGAAAAGTTATTACCTTATATACCAATCACATTTCTCATGGTATTTTTAATAAATAAATATAACATAACATAAAATCAACAATTTACATCAAAGGTATTAACTGAAAATAATATTCTTATCTATCATGTTATTACAATTCGAAAGAAGATATTAATCTGAATCACTTTAATTACACGGTAAAAAAAGATAAGCTGTAAAATGATAGTTAAAAAAGTAATAGCCCTAAGCTTATAATATCTAATGGAAACAAGGGGAAATATTTAATAATTTACTATTAATATTTTTCTCTATTTTAGTGAATCGCCATCATGTTACAAAAATAATAACTACCACCATTGTTTTACTTTTTATACATTGAAACACTTTTAAAATCTTTAATTCCATAAAAATACACTATACACATAAATAAATATAAATTCAACATTTAACATATATACATACAAATAGTTAATAAATATGATACACATATAAATGTCAAGTTGTATTTATAAATAAAGGTGGAAAATAAAGACAATGGATGTCAAGAATTAATTAAAATGTTGTTCGCTAGAAACATAAACACAGGAATAATTCATTTATAAAAATCATATCAGTTTGTATAGAAACACAGGAATAAAAAAAATAATATTTATAAAAATCATATCAGTTTGTATATGTGTACCTACATAAAATATGTACATTTTTAAAAAAGAAATACTGAAATGAAATACTGACAAATAATACTTTAAAAAAACATTTTTTATAACTTTTAAAATATTTTGAATTTTTTGTAATCTTAAAATTTAACTATTAACATTGAAAACACAAGATTTATTTTAATATATAATTAAATAAATATAAATATCAGATCAAATCAATAATCCAAGATTTCACTTCCTTGATGTAGTTGAAAGCATAAAGTAATGATTATACAAAGAGTGTTCACTCTTATCGATTTCATATACATCGCATTGTAAATTTTCGCGAATAAAAAATCGTTTTATTTTAGTAAATTTGATGTAAATGTGTAGTAAAAAAGTAGTATTAAATAATATTTTGATTAATTTAATTTTATGAACCAATATACCTATATATTCATATAATTTTAACATGCATAAGTTGTCTATAATAAATAATTTATTGCCTGTATATCTCTAACTGTTTTACTACATACACGATTGAATTGCTCTCAGTTTTTAAAACAATATTTTGCATAAGCTTTCAGGTGGGAAAATTGTAGTATTGAACTGTATACAGAATTTAAAAGAGTGAAGACTCTTTGTATAATCATTACAAAGACAGATATATTCAATTTACATTGCTATAAAGAATTTGTTCTAAAGATTATTACTAGTTAAACTTATTTTACAAACTATAATGCCTTATTTATAATTATTTCACTTAAATTCCATTTAATTTGATATCTTTTCTGCGTCTTGAACCTATTTTATATAATAACGCTTTGTATAGAACTGTTATCATTACAATTCAATTCAAGTACATTAAAATTTAATTGGTTTTCTTGGTGTGTATTAATAGAACAATTATTATGGCTAAAATGAACACATACATATGCTTAATATATGTATATAAATATGACAATATGTGCAAATTCTGCTTGTGTCTGTAGTAATTGTGTTCTTCAAATTTCTTAATTCGAAGTTTTGATAATTATGGTGATTTTGGGACATCCTGTATCTGTGGTTCATGGTACTTCTTCCTCTTATAAGTATTACATGCATTTGAATGTTTGTCAAAGCTGTGCATGAATTATGAATTTGAAGTTCGTCAACATTTGCGGTGCATGCTATAATAACATAACAATATTAATGGTTGTAGTTTCAGGAGAGAATCTAGGTTTGTGGGACCAAATTTCGAGGGTATATTTGTTTGCCTAGATGTTGAGCTAAAATCAATGCAAAACAAGGCAATTCATAATGTATAAATATATGTATTTACATAACAACACTAAACATGTAAGTGATAATTATTTCCCATCCATTAGTTCATTTTTAAGGCCTTAGAAAATGTGTCCTTCACTATAAAATGTTAACTGCAAAGTAGACACTATTAATTATAATCAATTATTCCTCTTTGGACCATTAATGTATAATTGCGCAATTTTAGTCATTTTATTAATGCATTTATATTTAAATAATATGTATGCTAGCGGTTCCCACACAATTACAATGAATATTTATATCAAATGAGTTTCTAAATTTGAAATAAAATTCTCCGTACAAAATGTTTATGTTAGTCTAATATATTTTATTTTATTTCTATTCAATTATTATTAGTAATAGTGTTTGTATGTATGTAATTAGGTACACCAGACTCAGTGTTCACTAAAACACGAAGTGGTTACAGTTAATTGACTTGTAACTTACATGAAACAGCTGAAATGTTGTTGCCTTCCTTATGAATTAGGAAGAAGGTTTAAAATTAATTTACTGGTGGTAATTTTGACGTGTAATAATTATAAAAATTTACTTTAAAATACATGATCCTATATTTTTCTGTCCATACTGTGCCTATAACTCAACCATGCGAAGTGGTAGCGTCTGTCCACGCGGTTATCCGCGAGTATTGCCGTATACAAACGCAACGCAAAAAAGACAGGAACGATGGTTCTTTGCATTACTTAATATGTATTTGGCTGAAAGTTCGAGAGGGTTTAGGGGTTGCTGGAATTGAGATTCATCCCTTTTACAAAATGTTCACTGACACATTGTTAGAAGTTCAATTTAAGTGCATTTTATTAATTTATTGATAACAAATTTGAAAATTTTAGTACAATTTAGCCTGATTTCATAGAAATTAATTTACTAATAACACAGTGTTAATGTATAGTAAATTTAATGTCTATGCCTGTTTTATTAGCGACAAAAATTAGGTATATTTCTCTGTTACACTGCTGACTTTAAATCAATTTATATGCATCATTCGTAAATATATTAGACATGTTGATATTTGTAAACAACTATTAAAGTTAACTTTTAGTGTGTACATAATTGAAAATATATTTTTATACAAAGGCAAATTTATATCGAGGATATCGGATTCGTTTATATAATATAAATACTTTTAATATACATATTTTAAATTTATGTTGTCCAAACTTAAAATATATTTTTTTAATTGTTTTCTTTTCAAAATGTTATGAAAACGCTTCTAGGCTACACAAGCTGAAATAGATTAATTTTACAAAAAAAGCTAATAAATGATTTTTTCATGGAACATGTTTTCAATTAAAATTATATTGTTTGTCAAATCTTAATGAAACCATGTGCTTGTTTATCAAAATTGTCCACATAATCAATTGAAACAGTCATCTATTATATTTTACCAGTCTACATAATATTGATGGTATAACGAAGGATGAGTAGTTGTTTAATACTTTTATCAATACTTTTCACTGGTCACGAAGGAACCTATAAACTCTAAACTTTTCTGTGTCGGCATATACATAAAACAATTTATCTCCCTATACTCTATTGCCTATAGATTGTTGCTAATGTCTGTGTGATGTGCAGAATTTGATTAAACGGAATACAGTTCACTTATCTTGCAAAGCGAGGATACGAAAGCAATTAGAGAGCAAATAGTATAATTATGCTATACTTGAAGTCAATCGCAATCCGATTTATACAGTCAGTTATAATTTGTAGTTGAGATGAGACTAAATAGACTTCCCTGTCTATTTATAGAAAACATAAATAGATAGCAACTAGAAGCATAAATTTCGCCAAGCTGGAGATAGTTAATTTAACCTTAAAACTCAAATGGTTGAGTAGTTTTGTGAAAGTTTTGTTAGTTCCAATTAGCCAATCAGCGAGCGGGGATGAAGAAAATATAAATAACGTGAAGTAAATAATAAAGGGATATTAAGACAAAAACGAAAAAGAAAAAGAACCTAACATTATTCGATCACAAGCAAGTCGACGTAGGGTGTTTTTACTTTATTGTTTTACCCTTAATCAAATATGCTTTATTGAAACTGACATTCAAAGAGCGACTCATCCTATTTCCGTCTGTGAATTCAAGACTATTAGTTTTATTTTTAAAGTTTTGCAACAAAGTTGATAATTGGAGCAATCGTCATCATGCTAATCTCAAGCACAGTAGCCCCTCTCTTATTAACAACAACACCATCGAACTTACCTCTTGCAGCATTTCCGTTCCCCAACACAGAAAATATGTCACACCTGGAACGACTTTGCAGCTACCACTTTGCACTTCTTCACTTCAGTAACATTACTCTAGCCGATGTACCCGTGGAATGCCTTGAGAACTACTCCTTCACCTCCATGGTTATCATCTCCATGATCCTCGGTCTTCTGACACTCGCCACAGCTGTTGGTAACTTTCTTGTCATCCTGTCCGTAGCATTAGTGAAAAAACTCCAAACCCCATGTAACCTCCTCATTGTTAACCTTGCCTGCAGTGACTTCCTCCTCTCGATTCTTGTTCTTCCGCTGGCTATAGTCTATCAGGTTGTGGGCTACTGGATCTTTGACGAGATCATGTGTGACATGTTCATGCTCTTTGATGTTCTTCTCTGCACCTCCAGTATCCTCAACCTGTGCGCCATTTCGATCGATCGATACCTGGTAATAACCCGACCACTCCAATATGCCGTTCATCGCACCCCACGGCGTATGCTTGGTATGATAGGAGTGGCTTGGCTCACCTCAGCATTAATCAGTATTCCCCCGGTAATCGGATGGAAGAAGCCCTACGAGCCGCGAGTTTGCTCCTATTCTGATGACCTCGGTTACCAGATCTACGCAACATTTATCGCCTTCTACGTCCCGTTGATTGTCATGCTCGTACTATACGGCCGGATCATGCGTATTGCCCGACAGATGGCGCAAGCGGATGCCAAACAGACCGGCTGCGGGATTAGTGGCACACCTTCTCACACTCCAGTAGCGCCCTTGACACCCAACAACCACCAGCAAAATCGACTTCTTCTCCCGACGCCTGTTGTCGAAAAAATAATTGTCGAGCCTTGCTCACCCGCGCACAGTGAGTCGCATCGACTTCTCCGGCTTGATTCAAGTTCACCGCCAAGTCCAAACGGTGGAAGCCGGCGGCACAAGATTCTCCGATCTAATTTTATCCGACATTTAGACATACGTCGGACGGCTCGTCAACTCCTGAACGGACACAATAGCAGTAGTAGCGGTGGCAGTAGTACCATGAATAACAACAACAGTATCAGTGAAAGTGGGTCCAAGTTTGGCGGGGGTGGGAGATCAAAGAACAAATATAATGAGTCAAAAGCAGTTAAGACGTTAGGAGTCATCATGGGATGTTTCACCTTCTGCTGGTTGCCGTTTTTTGTGTTTCAGGTAAGAATACTGAATATTGACAAGAAAATTCATTTGAAAATATTATATCATATTACATAGTTTAAAAATCTTTAAAAATTCATTCGTAATATTTCGCTTTCTAAAATTTATGAAAGAATGATTACAATTTTGATGTTATCCATCTGAATAGCATTACAAAAATAGTTTATGCTACATTGAATGTAAAATAAAAATACATACAAATACACACACATAAATTCAAATATATGCATGCAGTAATACCATAATATGTATGTATTTTTATGCTAGGTTAAGCTTTTAGAAAATATTCCCTTTATACAGAGTACTTTTGGAAAATCATTGGTATGATTTTTGAGTTTGGAGAAAGCCACACAATTGTTATCTTATAATTAAATGATATTAATTAAAAATATAATTGACGTAATTCTTTACAAAATAGCTAATAATATATTGTCTATGCTAATAATATAATCACTGTATATAACCATTTAATGTAGAGGAATTTCAATATTAAAAGAGAAAAAGTATATAATTATTGTGAGCATAGGTATATATTACTTTATTAAATGCATTGGTTAAATTATAATAATTCATTTATTTCATACATGCACAAAACATGTATTTTCGTAAAATATGTTAAATTATCTTTTAAATTGATTTAAGTATGTGGATATAAGATAAATTGATTGATTTTACTACATTATTTGAATATTTTTTTATTAATATAGATATATTTAGTAAACCATAATTAAGCTTTAATTATGCTTTTGCTGATGAATTATTTATATTAAGGAAATAGTTTAAATTTTACTCTTGAAGTGAGATTAGGTGACAGATAATACTTTTATTGTGAATACATACGTATTGCTAAAAATAAAATATTTAAAAATGTACACTGAAAACGTGGCTTTTAACTTATATCTTGTAAATGGCATGAATTTATCTAGATATACCAACATTACTAAGATTCTATCAATTAATATATTGTAGCATGACCAATATTCAAGTAGAACAATAGAAATTTAGATAGAGAAATATACATATTGATTTGAATAATATTGAACACTACGACACTGAACTAGTCATATACAATCTACAATTAGGGAATCTAGAATAAAGAAAAAATACTGTTTTTAATTAACCGTTGCGCTGAATTAGTATAAAAGAAACTGACTTAAGTGAGGTTATTATACCCTCTTATTAGTCAGATTACAATATTACTGATCACATATAAACTATTACTATATAATCTGTCGCTAGTTGAATAAAGATGGTGTCGGGTACCGTACATTTATATCAGACAGCCTGAAGATCTACGATGGAACGTTTTTGAAACTTGAGGCTGTTTTAGGGGGAAACGTTTTCAGAGTTTTGGACAGAAATCAGTCTGTTAAATCGGTACCCATGAGTTTTTACGTGACATGGAACTGTTCTACAGTTGTGCGTACTTATAACAAATTCTATACAGTGCATGACGAAATTTATACCTCTCATGTTTACTAGACTACTCAATAATGTTTAGTCAAGGGTAATTCATCTTCTTAAGCAGGCACCATATTACCCCGATTTCAACATATGTGACCACTGTATATTCTCCACTTTAGAATAATTTATTGTAAAAATAATAATACTGTATTTCATCTAGAAAGCTGACATAGAGATATTTCACAAAAACAATCCATCTTTCACACCTCCCAACATGAAGATGTCCTTTTTTTCTGAAATGATCTCTGAAATTATTCTTGAAAGCTTATTGAAATCGTCGTGTTCGAATAACATTATTTATTAATTGTGTAATACTTCAGTATGTATATATAAGTAATAAGTACATACATGTAAAATTATTTTGTGTAAATATCATTGCGCAAACATTATTATATAGCATTGCAAATATATAGTTCATATTTAACTAGAATGCATATATATAATAATATACATATGCATTAGCATACGACAATATTTTATTGTGGTTAATTATATTTTGAGTACATTTATAAGATATGACCGAATCTACAGACCGTAATGTATTCACCTTCAATGTGCTTCAATTACATAGTATAAATAATTTTTAAGCTTCTTATCATTAAAATGAACGAATTTAATGTACTCATTACGCAAAACAAGCATATACATTTTTCATAAAATATGTTTAGATAAGAATAAAAGTAAAATTGACAACAAAACTATTGACCTAAATATTAGTCTAACTTGCTCAAAAAGCCGTAAATTAAATGTACTTCTATTGTAGATAATTTTTTATAATTGGTTCATTTATTGCAGAAACTATGTTATAATGAATATAAAAAATTTTCGCTAGAGGCAAATTATACGTCATGTTTTTAATTGAAGCATGTATATATAGTATAGTATAGCATCATTTTTTGTTTGTGGTTTATAAGAAAGATATTTATTCAGGTTAGTAGTAGTAGGGAAGGTGTGTTACGACTTCACCCCCCCCTTTGTCCCAGAGAACAAAGACCCCCCCCTCACGTCCAATCAGGATCGAGCA
>JAYRBW010035526.1:0-11940 GCA_036023295.1 Invenusta paracnida | reverse complement strand
GAACCATGTGTTCGAAACATGTCGCTTATTAATATACTATGCTACCTCGAAAATGGCTTTTTCGTCTATTTAATTAAACAAATTAATTACATATACTATTATAATCTAACAATAAGTAATTGTTAAATCCTGATTTCTACAATATATACAAATAGTGAATCCGACAATCCAAATATACATATTGGGTTAATATTTAAACTAATTACGTTTTCTTCTCATAAAATGAAACAATTGCAAATATCATTGATACTTATTACATAAAAGTAATATCCCAAAAGATCTACCATTGAGTTACCTCTGATAATATAACGCGAAGTTCTACAGATGTCAAAAATATTTCAAAGGCAAGATTCCTCGCGTTTTTAATTTCCTCCTCCTTAGTAACTCTCCATTTGCATTGGTTCCCCATTTTTGTGTAACCCATTTTTTTAAGTAACTTTTTCACAATTTCTTTGTCCAGGTAGCTGACATAACGATGATAGTTCCCATTGTACTCCTAAAATATAAATTTAAGAGAAAAACAGAATATAATGTATTATACGTGATTAAGGTGTAGGTATATATAGAAGCAACAAACTTACCCGAATAGGTATATCTTTAAAAATTGATGGACATCGTTGAAGATTAATGGCATACTGACACAAAACAAGAAGACCCTTCTCTAAATACTGGCAATCTTCGACCTTTTTCTTCTTTAAGTTTTCCATCCAATCTTTTAAGTCTTTGTTTTTTATGTTATCAGAGGCAAAGCATCTCAAAAGAGCTGTTTCTACAGATTTCTGCAATTCTTTGTAGCAATCTCCATTTATAACGTACTAAAAATAAAATATTAATTTAAAGAAGATATAAGGAATATACGCTAAAAAAACATTAGAGAGAATGTGACCGCCACCGTTATGATACTATCTATAACAGTAGACTTTGTGTATTGTATATACCACCGCTACAGGGAACAAACTGCTCTCTCTGCAAAATTCTCTTGATAGACTGGACAAACATTTCATAACCAGCCCAGCGATTGATATAATAAAACAGCGTTAACAGTTTACTGTTATAATGTTAGCATTTTAATTCAGATGCTACCGCATCGTCTAATTATTATTATGGATTATACAGTATCTATGATAAGTTTGAATAACATGATAATTCCAAAATTACTTGGGAAAAGTCAATAAAAGAAAGGAAAACCACAATGAATAAAAATTTAAAAATAAATGTCAACGTTTCGAGAAGCAACTGCTTCTCATATTCTCAAGACAGAAAGTGTACAAATGGGTGTATATAATGGGTGTATGACGTAATTCTTTTTGTACTTGCTGACTTATTTCTCTTATATATATTCTGTCTTTAAAAATACTGTACACTTTCTGTCTTGAGAATGAGAAGCAGTTGCTTCTCGAAACGTTGACATTTATTTAATACATTTTTAATCATTGTGGTTTTCTTTTCTTTTAAAGCTTGAATAAGTTATAACGTAGTTTCGTTTATTAAATAAAGAATTAGTAAATAGGTGGTTGTTGCTTTATTTTGCTTGATAAATCACAACATTTACTACAACCAGGACTACGTTGCGATTCCCGAACCACCGACCTATGGGTTTGTAGGACAGCACGTTACTCTGCTACGCTTTCCTTAAACGTGTAGTTGTCTGCAAGCCTTCTCATACTTTTAAGTGTAAAGCTGGTTGGTATACACATGTATTGAGATTACACCACTTCGGCTTACAAACCCGTAGGTCAATGGTTAAAGACTCCCAATGTACTCCTGGTTGTAGAAAACTGTTAGCGCTGTCGTATTATATCAATCGTTTAGCTAATTATAAAATGTTTGTCCAGTCTATCAAAGAAAATTTATCTGTCTGTTCTCAGTAGCGCTGGTATACCCATAAAGTCTACTATCATAAAAAATAACGCAATTAATTAATACTTACAATTTGGTCAAAGCCATCTATAAAGGAAAAAAACTGTTTTTCTGCTTCTACTATTTCTTCGCTGTGACCCATTCTGGAAAGTAAAATTAAAATGTTAGTAAAAGTTATAGAAATAGTAAAAAAATAAAATATGTTAAAATGGACAAAAATGTAATATACATGCCGTGCAATAAAACGCGGCAGTAAATTTTGCAAAAATTTTAGTCATATTATTCAAAATTAAACAAAGAATTACCTGCATAACATTGCAAAATATACATAGACAAATTTACAAATGATAAATTTATGTATCAATGATTATGAGCAATTATTTACTATAGGTACCTACCTATAATATACTCCACTCATTAAATTAACATAGTAATTAAATATAAAAGCAAAATGTTGGCGATATTACTCTGACAATGTAGCCTATATTCTGCACCTAAAGAAGAAGTTGAGATATATTCTTGGTGGCTATAAGTATGGCCACCAAGTGGCTGATATGTATATCAATTAAGGATGTGTCTATACTCATAATTGTACACAATGCAATGACTCAATATTTGAAAATAATCCCTCTATACCTTCCATATCAGACGCAATAATCTGATAAATTTCGATAGAAACAATCAATAACAACTAGGATTATGTTTAGTGGAAATGAGTAATTCAAGCTAGATATATTCATAATTACCAATGCCTCGCTTAAATCACGACCATCGCATTTCTACTGTTGCTTTGTATAACCTAGAAAATAAACCAGTAAATTGTTTATTGAACCATTATGGTGTCAATTGCAGTACAATACAATGACTTTAAAACAAAACTCGGGAGACTGGAAGTGTCAAGATTTAAAAGACCCGATAAAAGAAGACTCTCAAATGTAAGACAACATCGCCCTTTGATGCAAAAAATACAGAAAACCCTTTAGTTTTATTCAGAATTGGCCACATGCTGCGTCCAAGCTTCAAGTTTAACTATAAGGGTGCGATTAATTTCTACTGATTTCCATAGTTATGTAGCCCCAACAAAAAACGATGTTTTCACAACAACACATGAAGCTCGATTAAAGTGAGCACAACAACAACAATATTAGACTTTACAACAATGGCGACAATGTATTCATACCTATGAATCACACTTCCAACTTGTTCAATCACGCCAATTAGATGCCGTAAAGTGTAGCACAATATTAACTAATATAAACACGATCGACAGTCCATTCTTCAAGTGGGAAAATCAATGTTTGGGTTTAAATCTCATACAATTGGCATAACCCTTTACTAGAATTCCAAAGGAGATAAATGCAGCTCATTATATCGATATACTTCAAAACCACCTTATTCCTCTTAATCTATCTGGTAATGAAAAAACGTTCGTCCAGGACAATACTAGTTGCTATAGGACCATGCACGACGATTAGCAACGATCAGTAAATTAATATCTTACTTTAGCCAGCTCAATCTCCAGATCTAAACTCCATATAAAACGTCTGCAGTTTTATTAATTCCAATTGGATATACAACACCTGTATAGCTTGGATGCTGATTTTCAAGATATGAAACAACCTTTATAATTATTTCATTCCTACAATTATTGATTCAATGCTAAGAAGAGTCCAACTAGTTACTTATAGAAGCTCTATTAAATACCAACTTAAACATATATACATAATAGACATTTATCCCTAACATGCTTCATATTTTTTTTATCATGAACAATGTAAATATTAGATTTTTGTAATTGTATTTTATTTTTAATTGTAAAACAAATAAATAACTATAGGTATATGATTTAAAAAACAAAAACATTTTTGTATATATCATAGCTGGTGGGATGGTATAATTACTATTATATAATTAACTGTACTTAGCAGGATAATATTTCAATATTAATATATATTTTTAAATCTGCCACTCTTTCATTGCAGACCTGTATTAATATAGCTAGGTGCTTAGATATAATTTAATTATAAAGTTACAAATAATATATGTATTATTGTAGTGGCTATTTAGCCAACAATGGTAGAATATCCATTTGAACTATTTAGACTGGAAAACATTCGATTTTAATAAATAAAAACATTATATAATAATATAGTATGAAGAAACAAATATATAATACAAAATCTGATATAAGTATGATATAAGTATGAAATTATGACATTCATTTAAAATTATAAAGTAGTATGACAGTATGACTAGTACAACAAAAATAATACAAAAGATATATTTCCACCAGATAATAATTTTATTAATTGTAGCAATCAACAAATTTTATTTGTTTAATACTGGATACTTATGCTTATATATGCTATTCCTAATAAAAAATTAATAGAAAATACGAAAAGAAATTAGAAACACATGAAAATGTTTGTCAATTGATTTTTCTGCCAACTAGTTTTTATAAATGTATCAAACAAATATTAACACTTATAACATATTAATTCTAAAAGTCTTAATGTTGAAATAAGAATGTTTATTAAGCATTAATTATCTGTTTACCCTAGTCCTTTTATATTATACGTGTCAAATGCTTCATTTGGAAATTTGAAATTCAACTTAATCTCTCTAGCCATATTACGTGTCCTGGTTCATAACAATATATAATTTCCTACTGTATGGTTGTTCTCTCTGACTTATATAATTACAATACAATAAGTACCTACTAAATACTATTAATATTACAATTCCTTGCTCAATCAACTACTATTATATTATTACAATCCTAATAACTTATACTATAATTATTTTGAAACACTTCATAGAACCAGGGTACTTATAATTTTAGTAAAATGAAAAATACATATTTTTCATTATTATACATATATATGAAACAGAAATTAATGATAAATCGTATACTAAAGGGCACAAACTAAGCATGGTTCAGGTATCAAACTGTCTAATATTAAAGTTAAAATAAGATATTTGTCTGCTTAATAATACTAATTGTATTAATAGTTTTAGAAGCAATGCTTATACAATATTCGTTATTATCGAGTTATTCACTGTTGATATCTCATTTTTTAAATATCATGACTAGGGAGTTTATCTCTGAATACTAAGGCACCAATACATTTTGTTGCAGAATTTTAACTTATTTTGTTTTATTTTTAAACTAGTAAAAAGGATTTATATGCATATAAAATTACAATAAAATGTGAATAAATAAATAATTAAAACAAAAGTTTAAATTGATTAATTATAAGTTTATTTTATTCGGGGTCAAAACTTTTTCCTACATAAGAAACCTATAATAAAGTAGAAGAGTACATATAGGTAAATATTTTATTAAGTAATAGTCATTATGATAAAATATTCACTGCATAGATACAATTAGTCAAAGATACATATATATATACACACTTATTGTTATCAAATTATTATAACAGTAACTCTATTATCTAACAATAATTTATTTACCAATAATAATGCAGTGAAAACAATCAAAATAATTATCATGATAGTATATTAATTATAAAATTATCGAGTTATTATCATATCAATGATTAACTATCAATCCCCAATTTAATTTAAACGGATTTACCTAAATATTTGGTAAGTATTTATATGACAATCTTATACGTACCAAAGAATAATATTACTCTCGTCTGCCGTAGCCAAAATTAATCAACAAAGAATACTAGGAATCGCATATACCATGGTTAAAATTAATCAACTTGATGCTCACTATTTATACCATAATCCTGTCGATTTCAAATCATATTCAAAACACAATTAGACACATCACAAAAAATCACGCCAGAATTAACAAGATCAAAAACATCATCCCATTTTCTAAATCACCTTTATAAAAAATAACTCCCCAATTTCACAAACAGATATAGTAATAAATTAAACTTACAATATAAATTCGTACACATAAATCAATTAAATATCTAGAATTATACTGACGAACAATAGCGCAATCATACAATTTTCTACATATCAAACGTGAATATGGGAACATTATATAGAATATGTAAAATTAATAACAAATAAGTAAAGTGATGGAGTCAAAATTTGTTTTTAATATGATATTTAAAATATATAAAATCAATGACGATAATGAGTGAGCAAAATAAATGAGTTGGAAAATGTTGGATATTAAATACTTTTAATTGTATAAAAAGACCATTTTACCAATGCAAATTTTATTTCATTTTTAAACGCATCTCAAGAATTATAACCATCTTAGGGGTGATATCATAGCTTTTCAAAAATATAGAAATTTACTTTAAAATATGGAAAATAATTAGTGTATAAGAGGTACATTAAACATATAGGAGATATAGAAGCAAAATCCCCCGTGACTATAGTAAAAAAATATTACCTCAATTATTTTTGAAAGACCTAAAACGTAGATACTTATTTCAATTTTTATAATACGAGTTAACTCACTTTTTACCCTTTTTGGCAAATAACAATATCAGTGTTTTGTTGAATGCTTAACCATGTTACAATACTACTAAATTGTACATTTCTGTGGTGATAAGGTTTTTCTGAAGAGCTGTAGTTTATAATTCATTTGTTTTAATTTTTTTAATTCGCAATTGACAACAAAAAGTACAATAGAGTATATGTTGATATAAATAATACTTTTATAGAGAAGCATATAAATGTAGTATTATTTAAAAGTACAGTCTACTCTGGCTAATCGGAACTACTGACCAATTGGAAAACAAAATGAATTCCCGTTTTTTTCTCCTATAGCTACAATGTAAAAAAATATGACTAATCATAGCCTTTGGCTAATGTGAATTAAGAACAGATTTTTTTCAACGGTTCCTATTTATATAATGTATTTTACATCATCTAATGTGAACAGAAAATATGTTCTTACTCATTAGATAATGAGAAGATATGTACATATTATATACAATAATATTAGTATGTATAGGGTGAGTGACGCACAATATTTATTCATCCCTATGGGTAAGATGATAAAAAGATATTATGTCAATATATATGATACAGCTAATCAGAACAGGCTGCATAGGTATAGCAGCTACATACAATAGCTTAAATTGAGAATTTATTGGTATGTATAAGATGAAGGTAATAATTTAAACTGAGTAGGTGTATAGTATTACGTCAATTGTGTATGTGAGGATTCATTACATAACTATATATTATGGAGCTGATTTTTCTCCCCCAATACTACATCCAAAATTCAAACTGTGGATGCCGGCATAATCCGTTGATTCAAGGCAAATTACCTATGACGTTTGGCAATGCGGCAGATAACAGCATTCGACCTTGGAAAAACTTTCCAACTCAACCGGCTTGATGCAATGTACATTTTCCAGGCTGCACGGGCCGAAATAACACCCAAAACAATACAAAATTGCTTCAGACATGTGGGCTTTATCGAACAGAAGCAGCACCAGATGTTGAAGAGAAGAGTGTAGATGGCATACTGGACAACATCTGGGATAGACTTCACAGTTGAGGCCTTCATCCACCTGATCAATACATTAATGCTGACAATAATCTGTCAAGCAGTGGGACACCTAGTGAAGTAAGTATACATTCATTTTACAAACAATAGCTCCCTTTTAATAATTTATTCAAAACTATCTAATATATCCATACACAACATGTACATAAATATAAATTAAAATTAAATCTTGCATAAAATTTACTGCTACATATATCTATCGATGTTGAACTGAATGGAACGATTATGTCTATTACTAAGTATATTGTATCTGTAATTGTATATTTCCAGTGACGTTTTGGGTATCAGTGAAGAGGCCAACAACAATAATGAAAGCATGACAGAGGATGCCGAGCAAGGGACTGACCCACTTTAACAATCTGAAGCAGTTGTATTGATTGATCATCAGCACATGATACTCCAGGATCTACCGCTTGATGACAAAAAAGAGGTGTGTAGGCAGTCATTACCATTGATGTAAGATTGCTTATTGCATGTGGCAACTGATAAGAAACAACAAAAGTGTATTTTTTTTCAATGATGACAATATTTCTTGAATTACTGTGTACCTTATTATATGACAATATAAATTATTGCTTTGGAATAATAAACATATAGTACCTAGTAGTACTATATACATTTTGATTTTTGATTTTTCACTTGAATAGTAGATTAAAGAATATATGCATAATAATATAAAGCCTGAATACATAAAAAATAGTTGACATTTTCGAAACAATTAATGGGTATCTATGTATATTTATAATAAAATTGATAAAAAAAATCCATTTTTAACTAATTGGAACACATTTTGTTACATTTTATATGTTCTATATATATTCTACAAACTAATTTCTGATGCCAATTAAATGACAAATTATTTTCTAGTGGAGATAAAAGCAGAATTTAAAATATTTTTCAGTGCAAAAAACTTCAGAATTTTGATGTATTAGACCCAATTAAAAAAAATGTGTATTAAATTATTTATAAAAACTTATAGAAAATGATGTGTCTTCCTCTTATCCTAGTCTGTGTAATCTATCAGCCAATCAGAACAGATATTAGATAGCTAGTAATCTTGCCTACCTATAGCATATATATATATATATTCTAACATGCCTGTTGATAATATAATAAACCTGTCTGTGCTACGCTAGCTGTGTGCTCTCTTCTTGATTATATCATTAGCTAGTTAAAATACATCAACTGGCGACAAGAAGTAGAAAATGAACTCATTACCAAAATAGCAAATCCCTTTACCTCCACGATTTTTTTAACATCCTGGCGACCCATGCATATTATGGATTAATTGGAAGGCACAATTGGATAACCTTTTTATGCTTACACCTGACCCTTCCAGAAGAAAGTCAGCTCAGCAATACTGCTAAAAATGCCTACCTATCCTCTCTCCTAGGTAGTGAGGGCCCTGAGTACTCTTCACACCCGGTCGCAATGCAGGCCTCCACACTCAGCCATGAATATTTCTCCAACCAGGTGCAACTTCTGTCTGACTGACCTACAAATCCTGTACAAGCAGAGCACAAGTTCCGCCACCAGAAACAAAGTGCGTCAGAATCAGTGACCAAGTACTTAACAGCACTACATACTCTATATATAGAGTGCAATCGGCAAACAGATGAAGAAAACCACAATCGTGCAATGCAGTTAGCAATAGGATATTACTCCCGATGGACACAGGAAAAGCTGCTTATCAAGACTGTTGCAGACAAGCTTCATCCAAAGCTTGTTGTAGACTCGCTTCACCAAATAATGCAAGCAGACAAATCTGCTCAAATGTCCACAGCAGCCCTCCACAACAACGTGATCATTGCTGTGGTATCCAACAGCAACCAACAACATTATCCTGGCTGCCATAATCAGCTACATGCAGCTAATCCCAGATATAAAACTGCCTCCCATCACCACAAAGGAATTTCCGACAATGTGTGGTGACTGCAGAAAAAGTGATCACACATAAGGATTCAAAATGACCCGCATTCAATCAAACATGTAAGTTCTGCAATTAATTACATCCCTTTGAGTTCATATGCCTTACCAAGAAACGCAGCCAGAAGAGCCTCAAGTATGTGCAACAGAAAAATTCAGTTACCCTATCAATGCCTGAGATTGACATTCAACTAACAGTACAGCATGGAACCACATGTGCATCAGTAATGTTAATGGTAGACACAGGTTCAGCTATCACGACCTTGAACACCAACACCTATTCTCAATACTTCAGACATGTACCTCTTACTCCAGTGCTAACTACAGTGCATAATTTTGATGGTTACCTATAACAGACATTCTTGGAATTTTAGTGCCAACATTCAATTCAAAGGACCAATTAAATTAGTGGACATGTGCATTATGCACGATTACCTAACTGCAGTGGTTGGCCATGATACCATCTCTGCCTTCAATATGCAAATTCACAGCAGTGACTTAATGGCGAAAACAGTGATGGCTACACCCACACCCATGCACAAACCTACATCATCACCACCTATTATTCTGAACTACCCAGAGCTCACAAAGAACACTATTGGAAAATGTTCTGATTATGTGTACACTATTTCTGTAAAACCAGACATTCAACATTTAGTAACTAAAACTATGCTCCATCCCAGTTCACAAACATGACCTAGTATAGTGAGAGATTGATAAAATTACTGAACAAGGAATTTGGACCCCACTTCAGAAATCCTCAAAATATTTAGTAGAAAGATTAATAATATCAATATTATCTTTAAAATGCATATTTTTGCAAAATGCATGTCAAATCAGAGAAATGTTCCTATTCTTTAATATAGGAAAAACTTAAAATCTAAATAACTTTTAAATAGCTCATAGAGGATTTTAAGGACTAACATATATAAATTCTATATGTTGAATAGTACCTAAAACAAACATTCATAGGGGGCTCACTTTTTGTCCCTTGATACCCTTAGCCACCAGGTGTGACTTGACCTTGAATATATGTATTTATATTAATATAATATATCTTAAATTTAAAATTTAAACAATGCCAAAAGTGAAATTTTTATAATATAAATATATTTCAATCATAAACTGGTAGTAGTAAGCAGTATGTCTAATGGAGACTTTCTTGTGAATATATTAACTTATATTAAACTCATATCAAATGCACAAGCAACTTTTATTAGTATAATGTAAACAAGTGCTCTCTGCTTTTTATTGTCAGTCTGGTAATTAAGCTTGAAATTATACTATATGTATTTCAGTCATGACATTTTGATTCATTGACATTGACAATCAACATAATATTATATAATTTTGACTTGTGACCAATGCCATTGTATTGGTATCGGTCATTGTACAGTACAACATTAATTATAATTATAAATTACTATATAAGTGTAGTATGATAGCACAGTTATATATAAATTACTGAAGATAAATGTTGAAAAACCATGTGTACATAATTTTTTATTGATAAAGCTATGTAGACAAAGAAATTTAAAATGACAATGTTAAAAAAACATGATCACATTCACTAACAGTATACTGTAAAAAAATTGTCTAATTTTAAATAGCATCAGCACCTGTTTTACAGACAGCACCTGTTTTTAAGGCGCTATAGTGCCTGATTTATAAATATGTGCTATATTAGTTGCTGTCTTATTTACAGGAATCTGATTTTCCAATAAAATGGGAATTTAAGACTAGATGTATAGCTATAACAGTTTATTATAAGAAAATTTACATACATCACCCTTGCATTGATTGACTTATAAATCTAAAATCAACTATATATTCTACAATTATATTGAGAAATACATACACAATTTAATGTTTGTACTTGGGTTGATGTGACTATAGCTAAAAGAATTAGATAGATTAATAATTTAGAATAAAAATTAGATGTGCACATATCAGACATAATAAGCCTTAATTTACTTCAGTGTCTTTATGTATATTATTTACTGTTATTTACATTGTTTGAAGTTAATGATGAGATATACAACCTTTTAAGTGCTTTATGGAAGTTTAAATATATTTTTATAAACAAATTATGAAAACAACTTTTAGATGTTTATGAAGTAGCTTAATATAAATATTGATCAACCACCTCAATGGAAAGACAACAGGACAAGATGTATGTAGGTATGTTTTTTATACTTTCCATTATAAATTACCTGTTTTATCCAGAAATGATATACTACTTATGAGAAGCTATTGACAGTTTGAGATTATTTCATATGATTCATTGTCCTTTCTTGTATTATACTAGTGAACATATATTTATAAGTTTCTTATAAGTATACCTATATATATCTCAAAATGTATATCACTTTGTAGTCTATATGTGAATAATAATGATTATATGTTTCTAATCTATTTCTATTTCATGACATTTGCTTAAATAGTCCAATGTAATTATTTGTCAAGTATATTTATAGAGGCAGAATGTATCAACATGGGCGCCAAACTTAGCAGTGTAGGGGGGGGCTGGCCCCTTTGGCTTTTTAAAAGCTGGGTACCGCCCCCTTGAATTTTCCATTCAGGGAAAAAATTAATACACATGTAGGAGATAGTATAAGGCACATTTAGATTATTTAGTTACA